>CM050163.1:561755639-561858139 GCA_027410445.1 Discoglossus pictus
TAAAATTACAAAAATAGTGCCTGTATGGGTCTAGCCTCAGTGTATTATCTACCCACAGTGTAGTGTCCTATCACAGACCACGTCTCTACGGTTCATCTCACCAAAAAAAACTGCGAGTTATAGAGACAGCGCAATGCAAACCGCTCGCATTACCCGCGATAAAGTGATCATGTGGCACCTCCTGCTGCACTGATACCATTTGCATTGAATTAAATGTCTCATTTGATGATATTCTGTTTTATTGCTGTTTGTACAGGACGTCTGTCAGAGAGATGAGATGAAGATGTCTGCGCGCAGTATACCCGAGGATCAAGTGTACAATCCAGGAATTAATAATCCTGTTATATGTATATGAGTATATAGGGATCTGCATGCATTATATAGGGATCTGCACGCAGCATATAGGGATCTGCACGCAGTATATAGGGATCTGCATGCATTATATAGGGATCTGCACGCAGCATATAGGGATCTGCACGCAGTATATAGGGATCTGCACGTAGTATATAGGGATCTGCACGCAGTATATAGGGATCTGTGCACAGTATATAGGGATCTTCATGCAGCATATAGGGATCTGCACTCAGTATATAGGGATCTGCACGCAGTATATAGGGATCTGCACGCAGTATATAGGGATCTGCACTCAGTATATAGGGATCTGCACGCAGTATATAGGGATCTGCACGCAGTATATAGGGATCTGCACGCAGTATATAGGGATCTGCACTCAGTATATAGGGATCTGCACTCAGTATATAGGGATCTGCACGCAGTATATAGGGATCTGCACTCAGTATATAGGGATCTGCACGCAGTATATAGGGATCTGCACTCAGTATATAGGGATCTGCACGCAGTATAAAGGGATCTGCACGCAGTATATAGGGATCTGCACTCAGTATATAGGGATCTGCACTCAGTATATAGGGATCTGCACTCAGTATATAGGGATCTGTGCGCAGTATAAAGGGATCTGCACTCAGTATATAGGGATCTGCGTGCAGTATATAGGGATCTGCACTCAGTATAAAGGGATCTGTGCGCAGTATATAGGGATCTGCACTCAGTGTGTAGGGATCTGCACTCAGTATATAGGGATCTGTGCGCAGTATATAGGGATCTACACTCAGTACATAGGGATCTGCACTCAGTATATAGGGATCTGCATGCAGTATATAGGGATCTGCACTCAGTATATAGGGATCTGCAGTCAGTATATAGGGATCTGCACGCAGTATATAGGGATCTGTGCGCAGTATATAGGGATCTGCACGCAGTATATAGGGATCTGCACGCAGTATATAGGGATCTGCACTCAGTATATAGGGATCTGCACGCAGTATATAGGGATCTGCACTCAGTATATAGGGATCTGCACGCAGTATATAGGGATCTGCATGCAGTATATAGGGATCTGCACTCAGTATATAGGGATCTGCACTCAGTATATAGGGATCTGCACTCAGTATATAGGGATCTGCACTCAGTATATAGGGATCTGCACGCAGTATATAGGGATCTGCACGCAGTATATAGGGATCTGCACTCAGTATATAGGGATCTGCACTCAGTATATAGGGATCTGTGCGCAGTATAAAGGGATCTGCGCACAGTATATAGGGATCTGCGTGCAGTATAAAGGGATCTGCACGCAGTATATAGGGATCTGCACTCAGTATATAGGGATCTGTGGGCAGTATAAAGGGATCTGCACACAGTATATAGGAATCTGCACTCAGTATATAGGAATCTGCACTCAGTATAAAGGGATCTGCACGCAGTATATAGGGATCTGCACTCAGTATATAGGGATCTGCACGCAGTATATAGGGATCTGCACTCAGTATATAGGGATCTGCACTCAGTATATAGGGATCTGCACGCAGTATATAGGGATCTGTGCGCAGTATAAAGGGATCTGCACGCAGTATATAGGGATCTGTGCGCAGTATATATGGATCTGTGCACAGTATATAGGGATCTTCATGCAGTATATAGGGATCTGCACGCAGTATATAGGGATCTGCACGCAGTATATAGGGATCTGCACTCAGTATATAGGGATCTGCATGCAGTATATAGGGATCTGCACTCAGTATATAGGGATCTGCACTCAGTATATAGGGATCTGCATGCAGTATATAGGGATCTGCACTCAGTATATAGGGATCTGCATGTAGTATATAGGGATCTGCACTCAGTATATAGGGATCTGCACTCAGTATATAGGGATCTGCACGCAGTATATAGGGATCTGCACTCAGTATATAGGGATCTGCACTCAGTATATAGGGATCTGCACGCAGTATATAAAGATCTGCGTGCAGTATAAAGGGATCTGCACGCAGTATATAGGGATCTGCACTCAGTATATAGGGATCTGTGCGCAGTATAAAGGGATCTGCACGCAGTATATAGGGATCTGCACTCAGTATATAGAGATCTGCACTCAGTATATAGGGATCTGCATGCAGTATATAGGGATCTGCACTCAGTATATAGGGATCTGCACGCAGTATATAGGGATCTGCACGCAGTATATAGGGATCTGCACTCAGTATATAGGGATCTGCACTCAGTATATAGGGATCTGTGGGCAGTATAAAGGGATCTGCACACAGTATATAGGGATCTGCACTCAGTATATAGGGATCTGTGCGCAGTATAAAGGGATCTGCACGCAGTATATAGGGATCTGCACTCAGTATATAGGGATCTGTGCGCAGTATATAGGGATCTGCACTCAGTATATAGGGATCTTCACTCAGTATATAGGGATCTGCATGCAGTATATAGGGATCTGCATGCAGTATATAGGGATCTGCACGCAGTACATAGGGATCTGCACTAAGTATATAGGGATCTGCACGCAGTATATAGGGATCTGTGCGCAGTATAAAGGGATCTGCACGCAGTATATAGGGATCTGCACGCAGTACATAGGGATCTGCACTAAGTATATAGGGATCTGCACGCAGTATATAGGGATCTGTGCGCAGTATAAAGGGATCTGCACGCAGTATATAGGGATCTGTGCGCAGTATATAGGGATCTGCACGCAGTATATAGGGATCTGCACGCAGTATATAGGGATCTGCACGCAGTATATAGGGATCTGCACTCAGTATATAGGGATCTGCACTCAGTATATAGGGATCTGCACGCAGTATATAGAGATCTGCACTCAGTATATAGGGATCTGCATGCAGTATATAGGGATCTGCACTCAGTATATAGGGATCTGCACTCAGTATATAGGGATCTGCACGCAGTATATAGGGATCTGCACTCAGTATATAGGGATCTGCACTCAGTATATAGGGATCTGCACGCAGTATATAGGGATCTGCATGCAGTATATAGGGATCTGCACGCAGTATATAGGGATCTGCACTCAGTATATAGGGATCTGCACGCAGTATATAGGGATCTGCACTCAGTATATAGGGATCTGCACTCAGTATATAGGGATCTGTGCGCAGTATAAAGGGATCTGCACACAGTATATAGGGATCTGCGTGCAGTATAAAGGGATCTGCACGCAGTATATAGGGATCTGTGCGCAGCATATAGGAATCTGCACGCAGTATATAGGGATCTGCATGCAGTATATAGGGATCTGTGCACAGTATATAGGGATCTTCATGCAGTATATAGGGATCTGCACGCAGTATATAGGGATCTGCACTCAGTATATAGGGATCTGCATGCAGTATATAGAGATCTGCACTCAGTATATAGGGATCTGCACTCAGTATATAGGGATCTGCACTCAGTATATAGGGATCTGCATGCAGTAT
This sequence comes from Discoglossus pictus, assembly GCA_027410445.1. NCBI lineage: Eukaryota > Metazoa > Chordata > Amphibia > Anura > Alytidae > Discoglossus > Discoglossus pictus. Next base: position 561,759,443 of record CM050163.1, read on the forward strand.
ATAGGGATCTGCACTCAGTATATAGGGATCTGCACTCAGTATATAGGGATCTGCACGCAGTATATAGGGATCTGCACTCAGTATATAGGGATCTGCACTCAGTATATAGGGATCTGCACGCAGTACATAGTGATCGGCACTAAGTATATAGGGATCTGCACGCAGTATATAGGGATCTGTGCGCAGTATAAAGGGATCTGCACGCAGTATATAGGGATCTGTGCGCAGTATATAGGGATCTGCACGCAGTATATAGGGATCTGCACGCAGTATATAGGGATCTGCACTCAGTATATAGGGATCTGCACGCAGTATATAGGGATCTGCACTCAGTATATAGGGATCTGCACGCAGTATATAGGGATCTGCATGCAGTATATAGGGATCTGCACGCAGTACATAGGGATCTGCACTAAGTATATAGGGATCTGCACGCAGTATATAGGGATCTGTGCGCAGTATAAAGGGATCTGCACGCAGTATATAGGGATCTGTGCGCAGTATATAGGGATCTGCACGCAGTATATAGGGATCTGCACGCAGTATATAGGGATCTGCACGCAGTATATAGGGATCTGTGCGCAGTATAAAGGGATCTGCACGCAGTATATAGGGATCTGTGCGCAGTATATAGGGATCTGCACGCAGTATATAGGGATCTGCACGCAGTATATAGGGATCTGCACTCAGTATATAGGGATCTGCACGCAGTATATAGGGATCTGCATGCAGTATATAGGGATCTGCACGCAGTATATAGGGATCTGCACTCAGTATATAGGGATCTGCACGCAGTATATAGGGATCTGCACTCAGTATATAGGGATCTGCACTCAGTATATAGGGATCTGCGTGCAGTATATAGGGATCTGCGTGCAGTATATAGGGATCTGCACGCAGTACATAGGGATCTGCACTAAGTATATAGGGATCTGCACGCAGTATATAGGGATCTGTGCGCAGTATAAAGGGATCTGCACGCAGTATATAGGGATCTGTGCGCAGTATATAGGGATCTGCACGCAGTATATAGGGATCTGCACGCAGTATATAGGGATCTGCACGCAGTATATAGGGATCTGTGCGCAGTATAAAGGGATCTGCACGCAGTATATAGGGATCTGTGCGCAGTATATAGGGATCTGCACGCAGTATATAGGGATCTGCACGCAGTATATAGGGATCTGCACTCAGTATATAGGGATCTGCACGCAGTATATAGGGATCTGCATGCAGTATATAGGGATCTGCACGCAGTATATAGGGATCTGCACTCAGTATATAGGGATCTGCACGCAGTATATAGGGATCTGCACTCAGTATATAGGGATCTGCACTCAGTATATAGGGATCTGCGTGCAGTATATAGGGATCTGCGTGCAGTATAAAGGGATCTGCACGCAGTATATAGGGATCTGCACTCAGTATATAGGGATCTGCATGCAGTATATAGGGATCTGCACTCTATATATAGGGATCTGCACTCAGTATATAGGGATCTGCACGCAGTATATAGGGATCTGTGCGCAGTATAAAGGGATCTGCACTCAGTATATAGGGATCTGTGGGCAGTATAAAGGGATCTGCACACAGTATATAGGGATCTGCACTCAGTATATAGGGATCTGCACGCAGTATATAGGGATCTGTGCGCAGTATAAAGGGATCTGCACTCAGTATATAGGGATCTGCACTCAGTATATAGGGATCTGCACGCAGTATATAGGGATCTGTGCGCAGTATATAGGGATCTGTGTGCAGTATATAGGGATCTGTTGGCAGTATAAAGGGATCTGCACACAGTATATAGGGATCTGCACTCAGTATATAGGGATCTGCACGCAGTATATAGGGATCTGTGCGCAGCATATAGGAATCTGCACGCAGTATATAGGGATCTGCATGCAGTATATAGGGATCTGTGCACAGTATATAGGGATCTTCATGCAGTATATAGGGATCTGCACGCAGTATATAGGGATCTGCACTCAGTATATAGGGATCTGCATGCAGTATATAGGGATCTGCACTCAGTATATAGGGATCTGCACTCAGTATATAGGGATCTGCACTCAGTATATAGGGATCTGCATGCAGTATATAGGGATCTGCACTCAGTATATAGGGATCTGCACTCAGTATATAGGGATCTGCACGCAGTATATAGGGATCTGCACTCAGTATATAGGGATCTGCACTCAGTATATAGGGATCTGCACGCAGTACATAGTGATCGGCACTAAGTATATAGGGATCTGCACGCAGTATATAGGGATCTGCATGCAGTATATAGGGATCTGCACGCAGTATATAGGGATCTGCGCGCAGTATATAGGGATCTGCACGCAGTATATAGGGATCTGCTCGCAGTATATAGGGATCTGCACTCAGTATATAGGGATCTGCACGCAGTATTATAGGGATCTGCACTCAGTTTATAGGGGATCTTGCACGCAGTATATAGGGATCTGCATGCAAGTATGATAGGGATCTGCACGCAGTACATAGGGATCTGCACTAAGTATTAGGGATCTGCACGCCAGTTGATAGGGATCTTGCGTCTAGTATAAAAGGGACCATGCCGCAGTATATAGGGATTCCCCTGCCCCCCCCTGTGCGCAGTATATAGGGATCTAGCCGCAGTTATAGGGATCTGCAACGCAGTATATAGGGATCTGCACGCAGTATATAGGGATCTGTTCGCAGTATAAAGGATCTGCACGCAAGTATATAGGGATCTGTGCGCAGTATATAGGGATCTGCACGCAGTATATAGGGGATCTGCACGCAGTACTATAGGGATCTGCCGCAGTATATAGGGATCTGCACTCAGTATATAGGGATCTGCACGCAGTATATAGGGATCTGCATGCAGTATATAGGGATCTGCACGCAGTATATAGGGATCTGCACTCAGTATATAGGGATCTGCACGCAGTATATAGGGATCTGCACGCAGTATATAGGGATCTGCACTCAGTATATAGGGATCTGCACGCAGTATATAGGGATCTGCATGCAGTATATAGGGATCTGCACGCAGTATATAGGGATCTGCACTCAGTATATAGGGATCTGCACGCAGTATATAGGGATCTGTGCACAGTATATAGGGATCTGCACGCAGTATATAGGGATCTGCACTCAGTATATAGGGATCTGCACGCAGTATATAGGGATCTGCACGCAGTATATAGGGATCTGCACGCAGTATATAGGGATCTGCACGCAGTATATAGGGATCTGCACGCAGTATATAGGGATCTGCACGCAGTATATAGGGATCTGCACTGCAGTATATAGGGATCTGCACGCAGTATATAGGGATCTGCATGCAGTATATAGGGATCTGCACGCAGTATATAGGGATCTGCACGCAGTATATAGGGATCTGCACGCAGTATATAGGGATCTGCACTCAGTATATAGGGATCTGCACGCAGTATATAGGGATCTGCACTCAGTATATAGGGATCTGCACTCAGTATATAGGGATCTGCGTGCAGTATATAGGGATCTGCGTGCAGTATAAAGGGATCTGCACGCAGTATATAGGGATCTGCACTCAGTATATAGGGATCTGCATGCAGTATATAGGGATCTGCACTCTATATATAGGGATCTGCACTCAGTATATAGGGATCTGCACGCAGTATATAGGGATCTGTGCGCAGTATAAAGGGATCTGCACTCAGTATATAGGGATCTGTGGGCAGTATAAAGGGATCTGCACACAGTATATAGGGATCTGCACTCAGTATATAGGGATCTGCACGCAGTATATAGGGATCTGTGCGCAGTATAAAGGGATCTGCACTCAGTATATAGGGATCTGCACTCAGTATATAGGGATCTGCACGCAGTATATAGGGATCTGTGCGCAGTATATAGGGATCTGTGTGCAGTATATAGGGATCTGCACGCAGTATATAGGGATCTGCACTCAGTATATAGGGATCTGCACTCAGTATATAGGGATCTGCACTCAGTATAAAGGGATCTGCACGCAGTATATAGGGATCTGTGCACAGTATATAGGGATCTGCGCGCAGTATATAGGGATCTGCACGCAGTATATAGGGATCTGTGCACAGTATATAGGGATCTGCACGCAGTATATAGGGATCTGCACTCAGTATATAGGGATCTGCACGCAGTATATAGGGAGCTGCACGCAGTATACAGGGATCTGCACGCAGTATATAGGGATCTGCGCACAGTATATAGGGATCTGCACGCAGTATATAGGGATCTGCACTCAGTATATAGGGATCTGCACGCAGTATATAGGGATCTGTGCACAGTATATAGGGATCTGCACTCAGTATATAGGGATCTGTGCGCAGTATATAGTGATCTGTGCACAGTATATAGGGATCTGCACGCAGTATATAGGGATCTGCACGCAGTATATAGGGATCTGCACAGTATATAGGGATCTGCACAGTATATAGGGATCTGCACGCAGTATATAGGGATCTGCGCACAGTATATAGGGATCTGCACTCAGTATATAGGGATCTGCACTCAGTATATAGGGATCTGTGCGCAGTATATAGGGATCTGCGCGCAGTATATAGGGATCTGCACTCAGTATATAGGGATCTGTGCGCAGTATATAGGGATCTGCATGCAGTATATAGGGATCTGCACGCAGTATATAGGAATCTGCATGCAGTATATAGGGATCTGCACTCAGTATATAGGGATCTGCACTCATTATATAGGGATCTGCACGCAGTATATAGGGATCTGCACTCAGTATATAGGGAACTGCATGCAGTATATAGGGATCTGCGTACAGAATATAGGGATCTGTGCGCAGTATATAGGGATCTGCACGCAGTATATAGGGATCTGTACTCAGTATATAGGGATCAGCACGCAGTATATAGGGATCTGCACGCAGTATATAGGGATCTGTACTCAGTATATAGGGATCTGCGCGCAGTATATAGGGATCTGCACGCAGTATATAGGGATCTGCACTCAGTATATAGGGATCAGCACGCAGTATATAGGGATCTGCACTCAGTATATAGGGATCTGCACTCAGTATATAGGGATCTGTGTGCAGTATATAGGGATCTGCACTCAGTATATAGGGATCAGCGCGCAGTATATAGGGATCTGTGCGCAGTATATAGGGATCTGCACGCAGTATATAGGGATCTGCACGCAGTATATAGGGATCTGCACGCAGTATATAGGGATCTGAGTGCAGTATATAGGGATCTGAACGCAGTATATAGGGATCTGCACTCAGTATATAGGGATCTGCGTGCAGTATATAGGGATCTGCACGCAGTATATAGGGATCTGCGTGCAGTATATAGGGATGCGCGCGCAGTATACCCGAGGATCAAGTGTACAATCCAGGCATTAATAATCCTGTTATATGTATATGAGTATATAGGGATCTGCGTGCAGTATATAGTGATCTGCATGCAGTATATAGGGATCTGCACTCAGTATATAGGGATCTGCGTGCAGTATATAGGGATCTGCACGCAGTATATAGGGATCTGCACATGGTATATAGGGATCTGTGCACAGTATATAGGGATCTGCGTGCAGTATATAGGGATCTGCATGCAGTATATAGGGATCTGTGTGCAGTATATAGGGATCTGCACTCAGTATATAGGAATCTGCGCGCAGTATATAGGGATCTGCGTGCAGTATATAGGAATCTGCGTGCAGTATATCGTGATCTACGTGCAGTATATAGGAATCTGCACGCAGTATATAGGGATCTGCGTGCAGTATATAGGGATCTGCATGCAGTATATAGGGATCTGCGTGCAGTATATAGGGATCTGCGCGCAGTATACCCGAGGATCAAGTGTACAATCCAGGCATTAATAATCCTGTTATATGTATATGAGTACATAGGGATCTGCGTGCAGTATATAGGGATCTACGTGCAGTATATAGGAATCTGCACGCAGTATATAGGGATCTACGTGCAGTATATAGGAATCTGCACACAGTATATAGGGATCTGCGTGCAGTATATAGGGATCTGCGAGCAGTATATAGGGATCTGCGTGCAGTATATAGGAATCTGCACGCAGTATATAGGGATCTGCACGCAGTATATAGGGATCTGCACTCAGTATATAGGGATCAGCACGCAGTATATAGGGATCTGCACTCAGTGTATAGGGATCTGCGCGCAGTATACCCGAGGATCAAGTGTACAATCCAGGCATTAATAATCCTGTTATATGTATATGAGTACATAGGGATCTGCACTCAGTATATAGGAATCTGTGTGCAGTATATAGGGATGCGCGCGCAGTATACCCGAGGATCAAGTGTACAATCCAGGCATTAATAATCCTGTTATATGTATATGAGTATATAGGGATCTGCGTGCAGTATATAGGGATCTGCATGCAGTATATAGGGATCTGCGTGCAGTATATAGGGATCTGAACTCAGTATATAGGGATCTGCGTGCAGTATATAGGGATCTGCACGCATTATATAGGGATCTGCATGCAGTATATAGGGATCTGCACGCAGTATATAGGGATCTGTGCACAGTATATAGGGATCTGCACACAGTATATAGGAATCTGCACTCAGTATATAGGGATCTGCACGCAGTATATATGGATCTGTGCACAGTATATAGGGATCTGCACGCAGTATATAGGGATCTGCGAGCAGTATATAGGGATCTGAACGCAGTATATAGGGATCTGCACTCAGTATATAGGGATCTGCGTGCAGTATATAGGGATCTGCATGCAGTATATAGGGATCTGCACTCAGTATATAGGGATCTGCACGCAGTATATAGGGATCTGAGTGCAGTATATAGGGATCTGAACGCAGTATATAGGGATCTGCACTCAGTATATAGGGATCTGCGTGCAGTATATAGGGATCTGCACGCAGTATATAGGGATCTGCGTGCAGTATATAGGGATGCGCGCGCAGTATACCCGAGGATCAAGAGTACAATCCAGGCATTAATAATCCTGTTATATGTATATGAGTATATAGGGATCTGCGTGCAGTATATAGTGATCTGCATGCAGTATATAGGGATCTGCGTGCAGTATATAGGGATCTGCGTGCAGTATATAGGGATCTGCACGCAGTATATAGGGATCTGCACATGGTATATAGGGATCTGTGCACAGTATATAGGGATCTGCGTGCAGTATATAGGGATCTGCATGCAGTATATAGGGATCTGTGTGCAGTATATAGGGATCTGCACTCAGTATATAGGAATCTGCGCGCAGTATATAGGGATCTGCGTGCAGTATATAGGAATCTGCGTGCAGTATATCGTGATCTACGTGCAGTATATAGGAATCTGCACGCAGTATATAGGGATCTGCGTGCAGTATATAGGGATCTGCATGCAGTATATAGGGATCTGCGTGCAGTATATAGGGATCTGCGCTAAGTATATAGGGATCTGCGCGCAGTATACCCGAGGATCAAGTGTACAATCCAGGCATTAATAATCCTGTTATATGTATATGAGTACATAGGGATCTGCGTGCAGTATATAGGAATCTGCACGCAGTATATAGGGATCTACGTGCAGTATATAGGAATCTGCACGCAGTATATAGGGATCTGCGTGCAGTATATAGGGATCTGCGTGCAGTATATAGGGATCTGCGTGCAGTATATAGGAATCTGCACGCAGTATATAGGGATCTGCACGCAGTATATAGGGATCTGCACTCAGTATATAGGGATCAGCACGCAGTATATAGGGATCTGCACTCAGTATATAGGGATCTGCGCGCAGTATACCCGAGGATCAAGTGTACAATCCAGGCATTAATAATCCTGTTATATGTATATGAGTATATAGGGATCTGCGTGCAGTATATAGGGATCTGCATGCAGTATATAGGGATCTGCGTGCAGTATATAGGGATCTGAACTCAGTATATAGGGATCTGCGTGCAGTATATAGGGATCTGTGCGCAGTATATAGGGATCTGCTCTCAGTATATAGGGATCTGCACGCAGTATATAGGGATCTGCATGCAGTATATAGGGATCTGCACGCAGTATATAGGGATCTGAACTCAGTATATAGGGATCTGCGTGCAGTATATAGGGATCTGTGCGCAGTATATAGGGATCTGCTCTCAGTATATAGGGATCTGCACGCAGTATATAGGGATCTGCATGCAGTATATAGGGATCTGCACGCAGTATATAGGGATCTGTGCACAGTATATAGGGATCTGCACGCAGTATATAGGAATCTGCACTCAGTATATAGGGATCTGCACGCAGTATATATGGATCTGTGCACAGTATATAGGGATCTGCAAGCAGTATATAGGGATCTGCACGCAGTATATAGGGATCTGTGCACAGTATATAGGGATCTGCACGCAGTATATAGGGATCTGCACTCAGTATATAGGGATCTGCACGCAGTATATAGGGATCTGCTCTCAGTATATAGGGATCTGCACGCAGTATATAGGGATCTGCATGCAGTATATAGGGATCTGCACGCAGTATATAGGGATCTGTGCACAGTATATAGGGATCTGCACGCAGTATATAGGGATCTGCACTCAGTATATAGGGATCTGCACGCAGTATATATGGATCTGTGCACAGTATATAGGGATCTGCACGCAGTATATAGGGATCTGCACGCAGTATATAGGGATCTGTGCACAGTATATAGGGATCTGCATGCAGTATATAGGGATCTGCACTCAGTATATAGGGATCTGCACGCAGTATATAGGGATCTGCATGCAGTAAATAGGGATCTGTGCGCAGTATATAGGGATCTGCGCGCAGTATATAGGGATCTGCACTCAGTATATAGGGATCTGTGCGCAGTATATAGGGATCTGCACGCAGTATATAGGGATCTGCGCGCAGTATATAGGGATCTGCACGCAGTATATAGGGATCTGCACGCATTATATAGTGATCTGCATGCAGTATATAGGGATCTGCACGCAGTATATAGGGATCTGCATGCAGTATATAGGGATCTGCACGCAGTATATAGGGATCTGTGAACAGTATATAGGGATCTGCACGCAGTATATAGGGATCTGCACTCAGTATATAGGGATCTGCACGCAGTATATAGGGATCTGTGCACAGTATATAGGGATCTGCACGCAGTATATAGGGATCTGCACGCAGTATATAGGGATCTGTGCACAGTATATAGGGATCTGCACGCAGTATATAGGGATCTGCACGCAGTATATAGGGATCTGTGCACAGTATATAGGGATCTGCACGCAGTATATAGGGATCTGCACGCAGTATATAGGGATCTGCACTCAGTATATAGGGATCTGCACGCAGTATATAGGGAGCTGCACGCAGTATATAGGGATCTGCACGCAGTATATAGGGATCTGTGCACAGTATATAGGGATCTGCACGCAGTATATAGGGATCTGCACTCAGTATATAGGGATCTGTGCGCAGTATATAGGGATCTGTGCACAGTATATAGGGATCTGCACGCAGTATATAGGGATCTGCACGCAGTATATAGGGATCTGTGCACAGTATATAGGGATCTGCACGCAGTATATAGGGATCTGCACTCAGTATATAGGGATCTGTGCGCAGTATATAGGGATCTGTGCGCAGTATATAGGGATCTGCACGCAGTATATAGGGATCTGCACGCAGTATATAGGGATCTGTGCACAGTATATAGGGATCTGCACGCAGTATATAGGGATCTGCACTCAGTATATAGGGATCTGTGCGCAGTATATAGGGATCTGCACTCAGTATATAGGGATCTGTGTGCAGTATATAGGGATCTGCATGCAGTATATAGGGATCTGCACTCAGTATATAGGGATCTGTGCGCAGTATATAGGGATCTGCACTCAGTATATAGGGATCTGCACGCAGTATATAGGGATCTGCACTCAGTATATAGGGAACTGCATGCAGTATATAGGGATCTGCGTACAGAATATAGGGATCTGCGTGCAGTATATAGGGATCTGCACTCAGTATATAGGGATCAGCACGCAGTATATAGGGATCTGCACTCTGTATATAGGGATCTGCACTCAGTATATAGGGATCTGCACTCAGTATATAGGGATCTGCACTCAGTATATAGGGATCAGCGCGCAGTATACCCGAGGATCAAGTGTACAATCCAGGCATTAATAATCCTGTTATATGTATATGAGCATATAGGTATCTGCACTCAGTATATAGAGATCTGCATGCAGTATATAGGGATCTGTGCGCAGTATATAGGGATCTGCACGCAGTATATAGGGATCTGCACGCAGTATATAGGGATCTGCACGCAGTATATAGGGATCTGCGTGCAGTATATAGGGATCTGCACGCAGTATATAGGGATCTGCGTGCAGTATATAGGGATCTGCACGCAGTATATAGGGATCTGCACTCAGTATATAGGGATCTGCGTGCAGTATATAGGGATCTGCACGCAGTATATAGGGATCTGCGTGCAGTATATAGGGATCTGCACGCAGTATATAGGGATCTGCACTCAGTATATAGGAATCTGTGTGCAGTATATAGGGATGCGCGCGCAGTATATAGGGATCTGCACTCAGTATATAGGGATCTGCATGCAGTATATAGGGATCTGCGTTCAGTATATAGGGATCTGCACGCAGTATATAGGGATCTGCGTTCAGTATATAGGGATCTGCACGCAGTATATAGGGATCTGCGTGCAGTATATAGGGATCTGCACTCAGTATATAGGGATCTGCATGCAGTATATAGGGATCTGCGTTCAGTATATAGGGATCTGCACGCAGTATATAGGGATCTGCACGCAGTATATAGGGATCTGCATGCAGTATATAGGGATCTGCGTGCAGTATATAGGGATCTGCATGCAGTATATAGGGATCTGCACTCAGTATATAGGGATCTGTGCGCAGTATATAGGGATCTGTGCGCAGTATATAGGGATCTGTGCACAGTATATAGGGATCTGCACGCAGTATATAGGGATCTGCACGCAGTATATAGGGATCTGTGCACAGTATATAGGGATCTGCACGCAGTATATAGGGATCTGCACTCAGTATATAGGGATCTGTGCGCAGTATATAGGGATCTGCATGCAGTATATAGGGATCTGCACGCAGTATATAGGGATCTGCATGCAGTATATAGGGATCTGCACTCAGTATATAGGGATCTGTGCGCAGTATATAGGGATCTGCACTCAGTATATAGGGATCTGCACGCAGTATATAGGGATCTGCACGCAGTATATAGGGAACTGCATGCAGTATATAGGGATCTGCGTACAGAATATAGAGATCTGTGCGCAGTATATAGGGATCTGCACGCAGTATATAGGGATCTGTACTCAGTATATAGGGATCTGCGCGCAGTATATAGGGATCTGCACGCAGTATATAGGGATCTGCACTCAGTATATAGGGATCAGCACGCAGTATATAGGGATCTGCACTCTGTATATAGGGATCTGCACTCAGTATATAGGGATCTGTGTGCAGTATATAGGGATCTGCACTCAGTATATAGGGATCTGCACGCAGTATATAGGAATCTGTGTGCAGTATATAGGGATGCGCGCGCAGTATACCCGAGGATCAAGTGTACAATCCAGGCATTAATAATCCTGTTATATGTATATGAGCATATAGGGATCTGCACTCAGTATATAGAGATCTGCATGCAGTATATAGGGATCTGTGCGCAGTATATAGGGATCTGCACGCAGTATATAGGGATCTGCACGCAGTATATAGGGATCTGCACGCAGTATATAGGGATCTGCACTCAGTATATAGGGATCTGCACTCAGTATATAGGGATCTGCACGCAGTATATAGGGATCTGCACGCAGTATATAGGGATCTGCACGCAGTATATAGGGATCTGCACGCAGTATATAGGGATCTGCACTCAGTAAATAGGGATCTGCGTGCAGTATATAGGGATCTGCACGCAGTATATAGGGATCTGCACTCAGTATATAGGAATCTGTGTGCAGTATATAGGGATGCGCGCGCAGTATATAGGGATCTGCACTCAGTATATAGGGATCTGCATGCAGTATATAGGGATCTGCGTTCAGTATATAGGGATCTGCATGCAGTATATAGGGATCTGCACGCAGTATATAGGGATCTGCATGCAGTATATAGGGATCTGCGTGCAGTATATAGGGATCTGCGTGCAGTATATAAGGATCTGCGGGCAGTATATAGGGATCTGCACTCAGTATATAGGGATCTGCATGCAGTATATAGGGATCTGCGTTCAGTATATAGGGATCTGCACGCAGTATATAGGGATCTGCACGCAGTATATAGGGATCTGCATGCAGTATATAGGGATCTGCGTGCAGTATATAGGGATCTGCATGCAGTATATAGGGATCTGCACTCAGTATATAGGGATCTGTGCGCAGTATATAGGGATCTGTGCGCAGTATATAGGGATCTGTGCACAGTATATAGGGATCTGCACGCAGTATATAGGGATCTGCACGCAGTATATAGGGATCTGTGCACAGTATATAGGGATCTGCACGCAGTATATAGGGATCTGCACTCAGTATATAGGGATCTGTGCGCAGTATATAGGGATCTGCATGCAGTATATAGGGATCTGCACGCAGTATATAGGGATCTGCATGCAGTATATAGGGATCTGCACTCAGTATATAGGGATCTGTGCGCAGTATATAGGGATCTGCACTCAGTATATAGGGATCTGCACGCAGTATATAGGGATCTGCACGCAGTATATAGGGAACTGCATGCAGTATATAGGGATCTGCGTACAGAATATAGAGATCTGTGCGCAGTATATAGGGATCTGCACGCAGTATATAGGGATCTGTACTCAGTATATAGGGATCTGCGCGCAGTATATAGGGATCTGCACGCAGTATATAGGGATCTGCACTCAGTATATAGGGATCAGCACGCAGTATATAGGGATCTGCACTCTGTATATAGGGATCTGCACTCAGTATATAGGGATCTGCACTCAGTATATAGGGATCTGCACGCAGTATATAGGGATCTGCACTCAGTATATAGGGATCTGTGTGCAGTATATAGGGATGCTCGCGCAGTATACCCGAGGATCAAGTGTACAATCCAGGCATTAATAATCCTGTTATATGTATATGAGTACATAGGGATCTGCACTCAGTATATAGGGATCTGCATGCAGTATATAGGGATCTGTGCGCAGTATATAGGGATCTGCACGCAGTATATAGGGATCTGCACTCAGTATATAGGGATCTGCACGCAGTATATAGGGATCTGCACTCAGTATATAGGGATCTGCACTCAGTATATATGGATCTGCACGCAGTATATAGGGATCTGCACGCAGTATATAGGGATCTGCACGCAGTATATAGGGATCTGCACGCAGTATATAGGGATCTGCACTCAGTAAATAGGGATCTGCGTGCAGTATATAGGGATCTGCACGCAGTATATAGGGATCTGCACTCAGTATATAGGAATCTGTGTGCAGTATATAGGGATGCGCGCGCAGTATATAGGGATCTGCACTCAGTATATAGGGATCTGCATGCAGTATATAGGGATCTGCGTTCAGTATATAGGGATCTGCATGCAGTATATAGGGATCTGCACGCAGTATATAGGGATCTGCATGCAGTATATAGGGATCTGCGTGCAGTATATAGGGATCTGCGTGCAGTATATAAGGATCTGCGGGCAGTATATAGGGATCTGCACTCAGTATATAGGGATCTGCGTGCAGTATATAGGGATCTGCGTGCAGTATATAGGGATCTGCACGCAGTATATAGGTATCTGCACTCAGTATATAGGGATCTGCGTGCAGTATATAGGAATCTGCGCGCAGTATATAGAGAACTGCGTGCAGTATATAGGAATCTGCGCGCAGTATATAGGGATCTGCGTGCAGTATATAGGGATCTGCGTGCAGTATATAGGGATCTGTGCGCAGTATATAGGGATCTGCATGTGGTATATAGGGATCTGCTTGCAGTATATAGTGATCTGCGTGCAGTATATAGGGATCTGAGTGCAGTATATAGGGATCTGCGTGCAGTATATAGGGATCTGTGCGCAGTATATAGGGATCTGCATGTGGTATATAGGGATCTGCGTGCAGTATATAGTGATCTGCATGCAGTATATAGTGATCTGCATGCAGTATATAGGGATCTGCATGCAGTATATAGGGATCTGTGTGCAGTATATAGGGATCTGCATGTGGTATATAGGGATCTGCGTGCAGTATATAGTGATCTGCGTGCAGTATATAGTGATCTGAGTGCAGTATATAGGGATCTGCGTGCATTATATAGGGATCTGTGCGCAGTATATAGGGATCTGCATGTGGTATATAGGGATCTGCGTGCATTATATAGGGATCTGTGCGCAGTATATAGTGATCTGCATGCAGTATATAGGGATCTGCACGCAGGATGCTTCCGCTGGTGAGATACAGACTTATAAATATATTTAATAGCTGTCCTGTTGGGCTGTGGAATTGGAGTCAGATCTAAAGGGAAGAAGTATTTTTTTGTTTATTTTATTGTTCTACTGAAAGTGTTTTTATTACCAGCCATAAAAACTTATAGTGGTTATAATGATAGTATATTGAAAAGCAAAATATGTTTCAGTCATTGAATTCCTTTAAATCACAATACAATGTATATTTGCTAAGGCTCATACTCACTAGATAGAACAGTGTATAGCTTTACAAGGACACTGGCACAAGAATATATAATATAATAAGGCTCTTCTAGGCGCCAACTATTATGGACTGGACTGGGGCTAGACTGGGGGGGGGGGGGGGGGGTGACTGCACTGGGCCCCCAGAGGAGGGCCCTGGTGCATTGCACTACCTGCACCATTGGTAGGATGGCCTGTGCATTGTTGTACTGGATCATTCCTAAGATTGCTCCAGTAGGAATGTAAGGCTGGCTCGTAGCTACGGGAGTTTTGAAAAGCTAATTTTTGGAGCTATTCTATGGCTTTTGCAAACAAGAATCTTGTAACATGCACTGACTCGTAGCCCGGTCTTGATTTATTGTGTGCTCAAAGCTACCTCAATTATTTGTAAAGGTGATTCCATGCTCCTGTACCATGCTTATGTACCTGTATAGCTCTACCAACTGACATGCTCGTGTGGCTTATGTACCTTTATAGCTCTACCAACTGGACATGCTCATGTGGATTATGTACCTGTATAGCTCTACCAACTGGACATGCTCATGTGCTTTATGTACCTGTATAGCTTTACCAACTGGACATGCTCATGTGGATTATGTACCTGTATAGCTTTACCAACTGGACATGCTCATGTGGATTATGTACCTGTATAGCTCTACCAACTGGACATGCTCATGTGGATTATGTACCTGTATAGCTCTACCAACTAGACATGCTCATGTGGATTATGTACCTGTATAGCTCTACCAACTGGACATGCTCATGTGGATTATGTACCTGTATAGCTCTACCAACTAGACATGCTCATGTGGATTATGTACCTGTATAGCTCTACCAACTAGACATGCTCATGTGGATTATGTACCTGTATAGCTCTACCAACTGGACATGCTCATGTGGATTATGTACCTGTATAGCTCTACCAACTGGACATGCTCATGTGGATTATGTACCTATATAGCTCTACCAACTGGACATGCTCATGTGGATTATGTACCTGTATAGCTCTACCAACTGGACATGATCATGTGGATTATGTACCTGTATAGCTCTACCAACTGGTCATGCTCATGTGGATTATGTACCTGTATAGCTCTACCAACTGGACATGCTCATGTGCTTTATGTACCTGTATAGCTCTACCAACTAGACATGCTCATGTGGATTATGTACCTGTATAGCTCTACCAACTGGACATGCTCATGTGCTTTATGTACCTGTATAGCTCTACCAACTGGACATGCTCATGTGGATTATGTACCTGTATAGCTCTACCAACTGGACATGCTCATGTGGATTATGTACCTGTATATCTCTACCAACTGGACAGGCTCATGTACTTTATGTACCTGTATAGCTCTACCAACTGGTCATGCTCATGTGGATTATGTACCTGTATAGCTCTACCAACTGGTCATGCTCATGTGGATTATGTACCTGTATATCTCTACCAACTGGACAGGCTCATGTACTTTATGTACCTGTATATCTCTACCAACTGGACATGCTCATGCACTTTATGTAC
Organism: Discoglossus pictus; assembly: GCA_027410445.1. Taxonomy (NCBI): domain Eukaryota; kingdom Metazoa; phylum Chordata; class Amphibia; order Anura; family Alytidae; genus Discoglossus; species Discoglossus pictus. The sequence continues at coordinate 561,775,685 of CM050163.1, forward strand.
CTGTATAGCTTTACCAACTGGACATGCTCATGTGGATTATGTACCTGTATAGCTCTACCAACTGGACATGCTCATGTGGATTATGTACCTGTATAGCTCTACCAACTGGACATGCTCATGTGGATTATGTACCTGTATAGCTCTACCAACTGGACATGCTCATGTGGCTTATGTACCTATATAGCTCTACCAACTGGACATGCTCATGTGGATTATGTACCTGTATAGCTCTACCAACTGGACATGCTCATGTGGATTATGTACCTGTATAGCTCTACCAACTGGACATGCTCATGTGGATTATGTACCTGTATAGCTCTACCAACTGGACATGCTCATGTGGCTTATGTACCTATATAGCTCTACCAACTGGACATGCTCATGTGGATTATGTACCTGTATAGCTCTACCAACTGGACATGCTCATGTGGCTTATGTACCTGTATAGCTCTACCAACTGGACATGCTCATGTGGCTTATGTACCTATATAGCTCTACCAACTGGACATGCTCCTGTGCTTTATGTACCTGTATAGCTCTACCAACTGACATGCTCATGTGGATTATGTACCTGTATAGCTCTACCAACTAGACATGCTCATGTGGATTATGTACCTGTATAGCTCTACCAACTGGACATGCTCATGTGGATTATGTACCTATATAGCTCTACCAACTGGACATGCTCATGTGGATTATGTACCTGTATAGCTCTACCAACTGGACATGCTCATGTGGATTATGTACCTGTATAGCTCTACCAACTGGACATGCTCATGTGGATTATGTACCTGTATAGCTCTACCAACTAGACATGCTCATGTGGATTATGTACCTGTATAGCTCTACCAACTGGACATGCTAATGTGCTCACAAAGGTCAGGTGGAGGTGCAATCATCTGGCATTCTGGACATGATGCACAATACTGGGCTACTTTGGTATATATACCCGGGCAATAAAAGTCTTTCAAAATTCTTTCCAGGCTTTCGAGCAGATTGTGATGAGCCAGATTGAGGACTTTCCTTCTCTGTGTTTTAGGGACTAGTAGTTGCTCCAGTGTCTCATTCCTTGAAGGAACCATTCTGTCTAGTAGATCACCATTTTTCTTTTAGGGACAGGCACCCCGTTTACTTCTACTGGCTCATTTCATACATTCTGTAGGAATGGGTCAGAAGCTTGTGCAAAATTATTGTTATCAGAGAAACATTGCCGTGGGGTCAACTCTTCCTCTTCAGGTTCTCTTGTACTGGACCTTTCTTCATTACTAGGAGCCAAAGGGCCTGATCTGTCAAACTCTCTCTTTTCCTTAGCGTGACTTTTCACTTTATTTCTGCAAAAACCCTTTTTTGCTTTATTCCTTTCACGCTTTGTTTTATGGGCCTTCATTAGTCAGAGAACAGATAATTGTCCAAGCACGACAGGATAAGGCCGGTTAGTTATTACAGGTGAAGAGATTTTCATCTTCTTCTCACGCACCCCCAGTGTTGCTCTACTTGTAGGGTGGAGATCCCCTGTTCCATTTACACATTTTATGGCTACTTTATTTGATGTTTCATTTCACCATACTTTATGATTTTTCCTGAAAAGAGAGTCACTGCACTTCCTGAATCGATTAATTCTGTGGTTTCTTCACCATTAACTTTTACGGTTCGCTAAACTGAGGCAACTTTTCTGCCACTTCCACCAGGTTAATCAGGTTACAATTGTACTGGTGTTCTCCATGTTGCATTGCATGTATGGACAATAGGCTGGTACTGTATGTGGCCAGTTCCCCACAATAAAAGCACTTGGTCTGGCTTACTAGGTTCCGTCTTTGCTTGTGCTCTTCAGGAACCAGTCTTTCTGAGGTGTTTTGTAGTGGGTATCTTCCCATTGTCAGATTCACATGTCCTTGTCTAAATCCAGGCTTTCTAACCCAATTATTGGTTTGAGCCTTAGGGGCATTAGCCCACCTTTGAGTACCTGAGGCCTCACCCTTTTGAATGTGAGAGTTAAATTATGGTCAGGTATCGTCAGTCAGTGAAATAAATTAATCTGGGTTCTCTGGTTCATTTTGTCTCACACGTTCCTTCAAGCCTACAGGAAGACTTCTGAAATGATGATCCATCACCAGCAGTTCTATAATTCTGCCTGATCCATTACTTACAGGGTGTAGCCATTTTTGTACTAGGTGTAGCAGGTCCAACATTTGTTTCCATGAGTGAATCTGTGCTCCAACGCTTCGGGTAACTCCAGCTCTGGCCAGGATCACATGATTCATTGCGTGTCTATATCCAGGTCAAAGTATGGTTTCTGAGATCCCCCACATACAAATGGTGAAATTATACTGGCGCAGTCTCTTTGGGGCTGAGCTTCGCTGAGACCAATTCTTTCAAAGGTCAGGAGATAGGTTTCCACATCATCTTCACTGCTCGTTTTCTGTAAAAACAACTTTGGCTTAATGCTTCTGTTGGTCTCAGGTTTCACAGGTATCAGCTGGGCCAGAAATAACTGGTTGGTTTCCCGCTGAAGCTGTCTGTCTTCTGTGGCTTGGGCTTGTTAAGCTGCCAAGGCCTGTGCCACATGGGCCCTGTCCTCTGTGGCTTGTATTAACAATTGTTGAGTAGTCTCCTGTTGGCATGCAGTGGTTTGTATACAAGTTCCTCCATCTTAACTTCTGACACCACTTGTGGAAAAGCACTGTCTCTGGCTGGGTCAGTGTCCTGTTTTTCAACGCTTTAGTTGGAGGTACGGACAGGAGGCTTCACAATACAATACAATACTATAGTCACAGTACAGTCAGACAGTATACAGGCCTGGATGTTTGGGCCTATTTCAGACGCCCAATGTCGCTATAAGTATGCCTTCAGACTGCAGAGTAACTGTCTCTCTGTCTTCTGCCAGCCCACGCCCAACTGTCTCTCTCAGTTGCTTAGCAACACTAAAATGCAAAGCTGGGTTGCTTAGACCCTTGTAAGAGTCGTAACCCTATCACCTCCTTGGGGAAAGAGGGCCCAGCAGAGTCTGCTACTCACATTTATCCCATCTATAACTATGTTACAATAGTTAGAACTATGTTATTGCCAGAGGTACCATACGGATGTGAGAGCTGGATCATAAAGGAATCTGAGCGCCGTAGAATTGATACCTTTGAATTGTTGTGTTGGAGAAAACGACTTAGAGTCCCTTGCACTACAAGAAGATCCCATCAATCACTACTAAAGAAAATGAAGCCATATTGTTCATTGGAAGTTTTGATCATGAGGTTGAAGCTCAAATATTTTGGCCATATTATGGCAAGACAGGATTCCCTAGAGAAGACTCTGATACTGGGAAAGATTGAAGGCACTCGAAGAAGGGTACTGCAGAGGTGGAGATGATAGACGAGGTCACTGAAACAATGAACATAAGCATGAGGGAGCTCAGGGGGACAGTGTATGACAGATGTGTCTGGGTTGATGTAGTCCATAGGGTCACAGAGTGATGAACACGACTGAACAACAAAACAACAACAAAAGCTTTAAATACACCACTTTCAGGCTTAATTATCTAACACTCAACATTTTAATGGTAATTGTTTATATATGTACTTTTTAACCTTAAAAATCATGAAAGCTTGACCATAACAGTGGCCCTAATCAGATATTATTTGTATGTAGGCAGGACGTGGACGCTTCTCGGCCTCTGCTAATGACGTGAGCTCTACGAGCTGTGACTGCGGGTTCAGTGATAGATCTCTCCAGCCTGGTTAGGTTAAACCTCTCTGATTGAGGTCACTCCAGACCAGACAGTCTCAGCTCTTTATTCATAATTGGTATTATTTAGACTTTGTTATTCAAGTACATTTCATTAGTCACCTTGGAACATCACAAAGACTCTGGTCCTGAATACTAAAAGTCAATCAAGAGAAAATCACTGAAAGGAACAGAAAAGTTTTATAGAATCAAAACAGAGGAAATATATGAAAATGTGACATTTGAGAAAAAACATAAAGAAGTGATAAAGAGCTGCCATTTTAGCATGTCTAATGGGCAAAGTTTTTTGTGAATTACAATTAAAAATAGAACACCAGAAATGTGCTCAGTGATCCAAAATTCAAAATTCTAAAATAGCTGTATTTGTCAAATCAATATTTAGGGTGTTTTAGTTGGAGAAATGTGAGTTTTGGTCAAAAGTGATGCTTCCCTTGCAATTGTTTTTCTATATGGAACTATATAATGTTTTTTTTATAAAATAAATAAATGAATATATAACACATACTTTACATTTTTAATGTTATGCTTATTTATAATTATAATGTATTAATTATATAATTATAAGTATTTACAATAGAATTACAGTTTAGGACTCTATCTTCACTTCAGATATGATCCTGTCTGCTCAGGAGGGCATGTCCTGACAAATCAATGAGCTTTCCATTAGCCCTGTTAAAAATACTCACAGTTTTGATGCTACATTATTCTACAGTACGGATGGATTGCGCCTTAATGATGAGGGAGCTTTTGTACTAGGGGATAGGATGGTAGAAAGGCTGGAGGAGTTTTTAAACTAGTAGGTGGGGGGGATGGACTAGATATAAGTAATGGGGTAGAAAGTGTAAAAGGTTTAAGGGATGAATTAACAACTCATAGGGGAGGAGATGGGGGGAGGGGTAGTATAGTCAATAGGGAGGTAGTACTAAGTAATTCAAGTACAGTGTCAGGCACTTCAGAACTACAGACTCATAACATAAGGTGTATGCTTGCTAATGCCAGAGGCTTGCCAGGAAAAATGGGAGAGTTAGAATTATTAGCAATTAAAGAAAAATGGGATTTAATAGGCATTACCGAAACGTGGTGGGATGAATCTCATGACTGGACTGTTAATCTGGATGGTTATAACCTATTTAGGAAAGATAGAGGCAATGGTAAACAAGGAGGAGGGATTTGTCTGTATGTTAAGCCTGAATTTAAGGCTATAGTCAGAGAAGATATTTATGGTGGACCTAGTGATAAAGCTGAATGTTTGTGGGTAGAGTTACATAGCGGAGCAGCAAATTCCAAAAGAATATTAGTAGGAGTATGCTATAAACCCCCAAATATAGCTGAAAGTGAGGAAATACAATTATTGTTACAGATTGGAAATGCAGCTAAGCATGGGCAAGTTCTAATAATGGGAGATTTTAATTACCCTGAAATAAACTGGATAAATGAGACCAGCAGTTCAGCTAAGGGGAGCAGGTTCTTGAGTACACTCAGGAATCATTATCTGGCCCAGGTTATACAGGAGCCTACTATAAATGAAGCTATCTTAGATTTACTCATTACAAATATTATTGATATTGTATCAAATGTTGAAATAGGGCAACCTTTGGGAAAAAGTGATCACAACACAGTCTCATTTGGGATTGAAATAAAAAAACAACATTTTAAGGGGCCAACAAAAACTCTTAATTTTAAAAGGGCAGATTTTAACGGCCTAAGGGCAGCAATACAAAGTATAGACTGGGACAGAGAACTGGCAGTTAAAAACACTGAACATAAATGGACAACATTTAAATCCTTACTAAATATACATACACATCGGCATATACCGTGTGGGAATAAAAGTAAAAGGAGTAAATCCCATCCAATGTGGCTTAACAATGATTTAAAGATCAAGATACGGAGTAAAAAACAGACATTTAAATTATACAACAAGAGGGGACAGAGACTGCTTTACGGGAATACAAGGAAATCACCAAGGCAGCAAAAGGGCGATTAGACTGGCTAAAATAGAAAATGAAAAATTTATTGCAAAAGAGAGTAAGACTAAAACTAAAATATTTTTGAAGTATATTAATGGGAAGAAGGCGAGGAAGGAAGCTCTAGGAACATTACAATGTGACACAGGCTGTCTGAAAACTAGTGACCAGGAAAAGGCAGATGAGCTAAATAGGTTCTTTTCTTCGGTATACACAAGGTAGGTACCAGTGGTTGGGACACGGCAACATAATGGGGCTACACTACCTTCACTAAATAATTGGTTAACACAGGAAGTAATCCAAAAGTAATAAATATTAATAAAGCCCCGGGTCCCAATGGAATACATCCAAGGGTACTAAGGGAACTGGGTTCTGTAATAGCCAAACCATTATATTTAATTTGTCAAGATTCACTCAACACAGGGTCTCTACCAGATGACTGGAGAAAAGCTGATGTGAAACCTATATTTAAAAAGGGAGCAAGAGCTAATCCGGGGAATTATAGACCAGTGAGCCTCACTTCTGTAGTGGGGAAGTTTTAGAAGGGCGAATAAGGGATAATATACAAGAATATGTCTATTTGAACAGGATTTTAAGTAGGAGTCAACATGGATTTATGAGGGATAGGTCATGTCAAACAAATCTAATTAGTTTCTATGAGGAGGTTAGTAGGAACCTGGATCAAGGCAACTCAGTGGATGTAGTCTTTTTGGATTTTGCAAAGGCTTTTGATACAGTGCCACATGGGAGACTATTGGGCAAACTAAGGGATACAGGAATTGCTGTAAATATCTGCTCATGGATTGAGAGCTGGCTAAAAGACAGGAAGCAAAGGGTTGTTGTAAATGGAACATACTCCGATTGGACTAATGTGGTAAGTGGGGTTCCTCAGGGTTCAGTATTAGGTCCTCTCCTTTTTAACATATTTATTAATGACTTAGAGGTAGGATTGGAGTGTGGGGTCTCCATTTTCGCTGATGACACAAAGTTGTGCAAGGTAATTAAATCAGTTAATGATGTGCTTTCCCTCCAAGGGGATTTACATAAAATTGAGGAATGGGCATCTAAATGGCAGATGAGATTTAATACGAATAAATGTAAGGTTATGCATCTGGGAAGGAAAAATAGCCATGCAATTTATAATCTTAATGGAGCAAATCTAGGTGTATCAGATATTGAAAGGGATTTGGGAGTGCTTGTGGACAACCACCTAGGTAACAGTGCTCAAAGCCAAGCAGCAGCTGCAAAGGCAAATAAAATATTAGCATGTAGGGTATAGAAGCCAGGGAAGCAAATATAATTCTGCCACTATACAAATCCCTAGTACGCCCTCATTTGGAATATGGAGTACAATTTTGGGCACCACTTCATAAAAAGGACATTTTAGAGCTGGAAAATGTACAGAGAAGGGCAACAAAACTAATAAGGGGAATGGAGGGGCTAAGTTATGAAGAAAGACTAACCAAATTAAACTTATTCTCTCTAGAAAAAAAGACGTTTAAGAGGAGATATGATTTCCTTAGATAAATACATTCAGTGATTCGATAGATAACTTTAAATAGGGATTGGATATATTTCTAAATATAAAGAGCATTCAGGGATATCCTGGTTAGTTAGAGAAGTAGTATTGATCCAGGGAGGAATCCAATCACCTTTTTCTACAGTTATTAATATTGTATAATGTATATTTCCTCTTCCTATCCCCTGTACAGCGTGTATATGTTGGCGCGTTACAAATAAAAGATAATAATAAAATAATAAAGGAAGGAATTTTTTTTTTCCATTTTGAGATAATTGGCAAAGTTTCACTTGTTTTTTTTTTTTTTTGTTTGCCTTCCTCTGGATCAGTTAACAATAAATAATTGATATGAATATTGAAGATCAGAGGAGATCTTAAAAGGGTAAACTTGATGGTCCAAAAGTCTTTTTTCAACCTCAATGACTATGTAACTACACATCAGGCAAAATGTTCCCTGGAACTTGAACCCCATCAAGCACCTGTGGGGCCACCTTGATCGCCCTGTTCACAGTATGGACAAAGCCCAGGATTGATTATACACACGCCAGGAACAGCTGTTTCAAGGTTGCTGCCTCTCATCAGAATGGGGCCGGTTCCTAGCTTGTGTATCAGATTTTATGAGGATGTAGTTTACCACAACTATCATTTAATTGATGCTGGGCAAAAGAGCGATAGAAGCCCTCCACCATACAGCAGTATAGTAAATAAATAGTACATTTGAACATTTAAAATAAGTTTTAAAAAAAATGGTTTCTTGCTCAGAATTCCAAGAAATACGGTTATTACACTGCTGAACTGATGTCCTTTATGCATTCTTGCCCCCTCTGCCAGTGAAAGGGTTAGCATAGTTAATTGGGAGATACCTCTGCTTATTCAGATTTGGAGTTCCCAGATGTCAGTGTATTACTCCGGACCCCCAGACTTGCTCTAACATTGAGACATTGTGACCCCATAGATCTATATTCGAGTTCTGGGAATGAACTTCATGCTAATGAGCAGTTACCAGGGTGCACCAGTCAAACTTCGTAGATACGTGTCATGACGTCATTGCGCTAACACCAAATCAGGAGGATAGATGGGATAGACAAATGGGGTGGAGATGATATATGGCACCAAATACAGATAATAAGGTATAGAAAAGAGGATGTGGGGCAATTTGGAAAATCATTACATTATACAGTATATTGCACTACTGAGAAATTGAATGACTGGAGGTCAGATTGGATTTTGAAGCCTGTGACACGGATGAAACGCGTTTGGTACAGTCAGACACAATTCGGTGTCTTTTATATATATATATATATATATATATATATATATATATATATATTCTAACTGTTTTATGTATATAGCTAGCTGTTTTTAATTGTATTGTTATATTTTTCTTTAGTGATAAACATGGACCAGAGCGGTTTCTGTGCTTTATCTTTTCCTGAACCCTGACTGGAATGGACGGTAGAGGTCCTGTTCTGCGATGGATTTTTTTTCAATAACTTTTCCTAAAAAGGGAAGATGTAAAACAGTCCTGTCGTTTGCCAAGCATCATTGTTTGTTTTTCAGGAAAGAGGCCAATATGCAGAGAAGAGCTCACTAATTTTGAAAATGCTGGGCCAATCAGATCAGACCTTTCAGAAGATGAGTTGGACACAGCTAGTGGAGCTCTGGTGCTTGGTTTTTCTGTCCCATGTGTCCAATGTCACCTTGACATGGGTCCAGAGGGTTCACATTTTCTGCTTTTGCACTTTTATAACAAAACCCAAATTAGAGCCACACAATAAGAGAAGGAACTGGCCTAAAATGGCTAGTTCTATGGACATGATGCCCCACTCTGAGAGCAGCCTCTTTTAGCCACTTGTGCCCTTCATAGTTATAAATATCCTGTAGTATATCAGTCTGGTCTCACCCAATAGAGGGATCCAGTACGAAATACCAGGCAATTCTACCCTGAACAGGAGAAACAGCAAACCCCAGACATACGTTTTGTCCTCTCTTGGGCCTCATCAGTGAGGTGTAGATGCATTTTCTAAAGCACAATGAGCAAGGATTGGCTTATCATGTCCATAGAACCTATTAAGGTTAGTTCTTTTTCTTATTGATTTCTTCTGACTTTGTTTTTTGTTTATTCAAATGACCCTCAGGGCTTAGGCTCCAAAGGTTATGGCGGCTCCAGACATGGACTTCTTGCTCACTGTGCATTCGGGAGTTCAACTACACCGAACTGACAAGGACAAAATGTACATCTGGGGTTGGTTTGTCCTGTTCAGGGTAGAATTGCCTGGTATTTCAGGGCTGGATCCCTCTATTGAGAGAGACCAGACTGATATAGTACAGGATATTTCTCCCTGTGAAGGACACAAGTGGCTAAAAGAGGCCGCTCTCAGGGAGGGTTATCATGGCCATAGAACTAACCAATTAAGAACCTCTAGTTTGGTTTCTGATCATAAGCCACTGGTTTGGGATTGCCAGTTCAAGTAGCGGAGTGTTTGTTAGGGGCAAACTCAGGACATTGCGATTGGGACAATATGAGACAGGTCGGCTAGCATGGCCTTTACACAGCGCAGAATTGCTTTAAGGATTTTGTTATTAATAAAGAATTCAATTATAGAGCCAATATTACAATACTAGCGAATTACCCGTCAAAAAATGACGGGCATAAAATTGTAAGCCAGGAAATGCTGTTTTAGACATAATGTAAATCGTTTTTTAACCGTGAAGACCTTCGGCGCTCCTTGCGAGGCATGCGATGAGCTCTAATCGCATGCCTCGCAATGATCGCCTTCGGCGCTCATTGCGTGGCTGTTGGATGTTTTTTTTTTGTTATTACAGGAGCTTTTGCAGTCATTGTATGGTCGGGGCTGATGTGCTTTTTGTGCTTATTGCAAAGCTGTCCCCTGGTGCATTTTGTGTGCTATGAGCAGCGTTGGCGCTCGTTGTGAGGCGCGCAGTGAATGGCTTTTGTATTTATTGCGATATTTTTTTATTTTTTGTATTTTTTGTGTATATGTATTTTTGTATGCCAATGAAATAATTACTAAATGAATATACTTTACCTATTTGTAAGTAATATATGCAGGAAGCATTATGCTGAAGAGCTGACAATCTGTTTTGATGTTCCTGCAGCATACAATGTAGGTTTGCTGTGTTCTGGAGCTGAGGTGTAAGTGTCAGCAATGTGTGCAGTGTGTAGTGTAAATAGGCTGCGTGCGCGAGGGAAGCCGTTAGTGTAGTTGTGTACTTCCGCATTCTGTAAGTTAGTGTCGTAAAATGGCGGCGAATGTGTATGTGGTGCCCGGGTGTGGATAATTTAGCGTCTTAACTAAAAGTGTATCTTTACCTCGTACGGCTTTTTTGAAAAGCTGCATGTGTTTAGTGGTGTTTTGCGGCATTAGGGTCCTGTAGCCTCGTTTTCGTTTTTTTCGGCGGCCATTTTTTCTCTCGCTTAGGGGATTTTCGTGTGTCTGACCTCGGGAATTTGGACTTAAATTGAGGTGTAACTTCAGTTTCCGAGGTCCTGGGTGCCCCCCTTGCTGTGGGTAAGCTTTTTATGTATTTTTGTGTGTATTTATTGTGTTTTTAATGTTTTCAGGTGCGCGCGGTTCGGCCATTAAGGTCGTATATCTGCGAGGTCGTAATGTTTTTTTTCTAAGTCCCGCGTCTCGTATTTTTTTTTACTAAGTCAGTAAATTTTCCGTTCTAAGTCCTGCGGTTCGTATTTTTTTGTGTAAGTCCGTATATAGTGATTCCTTGTTAGATCTATTTTGGTAAAGTGCCGCTTGTGTGGCTGTTTGTAACCACGTGTGAGGCGCCGTAGAGCCTCCACCTCCACAAATGCTGCCCCTTGTTTCGTGAGGGTCCGCATTTGCGGCCTGCAGTGAGCCTTCCTCTCATTGCAGCCGACGTTGGAACCTCCACCTTCCGCAAATGCAGCCCATTGCTTTGCGAGGGACGCAGTTCTTGCGAGTTCGCTTCACGAGCTTGCACAGCGTGACGACGATTTGTAGTTTGACGACTATTATATGTGATTTGTAACATCCCATTTTAAACATTGCAATTTGCAGCATTTTCTTAAATCAATATAATTTTTTATGTAAAATATTGAAATGTACAAAACATGTTTTTGATGATAATACAATATTTGGGTGTGCAGTGGCCCTTATCAGAGCCGGTATTTGTAAAAACAAATAGCAGAGCCACTAAATATAATAATATCCACATTTTCTGCAGAGAAGCCAAACTGACTAACCTCAAACTACAACTTGTTGGCCGTGCAGATGGTGACTCTGCTTAAAGGTACTTAAAGGGTTTGTTAGAAGGGGGGCATCAGATATTCAAATTGCTTTGATTACTTTCATTACGCTTTAGAGTTTCACAAAAATGTTACAACTAAGGACACTGCGCACCACGGGATGTCAGTTTAGTAGATGTGGGCAGCCATTGGCCATTTGTTTCATGGCACCAGTGCGCTGTGTATCACTTGCCAGGTTATTGCACCATCACATAATGTGTTAGCAGATGTGACCAGGAGATACTCTCCGACTCAGCCTCGGCTCATTACGAGACGCACGCTGCTCCCTGGCATTATCTTTAGCACCTGCTGTTCTTATCTTTACCTAGTGCTCCCCAATTTCCATTCATCCTCCATCTGGCGCTCAGTGGGATTTATTGCGCTGCTAAATATCTTTACATAGAATCTTACATTCAACAGCTGTGATCTTGGAGAAGGGAAACACAACACAAGGCTCCCTGCACAGAACAAGAGCGGTTCAAAGACTGGGAATGGGATCATGGTGCGCCAACTTCATATACGGAGAGTCTCACCTCCAGCAGGAGCGCTGGGCAGATGTGCGATAATACATCATACATGGATCACGGGCACCAATATGTCCTGGTATAAATAGAACTGCACAGAAATACGTCTTCTCAGGGACCATTGAAGCTGCCAAAACATCTATAGCGTATAACTTTCCCAATTTACCTGCTGCCCAACATTAAAACTAGAATTAAAAAGTGCAAATGTGTATAAAGCGCTCTTGGGTACTGCACCGTACATCATGTAGAGCTGTCACAATCAAGTGAAAAAGCTGTACAAATGCCATCTGGAGGCACCCTAAGACAGAGAATGGTAAAACTAAAAGAAACCTGTGGGAAACTACCGAGTATAAAGATTATAACGTAATGTAAATGTTTTTTAAATGCTTGATAAAGTTGTTGATTGTATTAATCGCTTCCTCTTTGACCTCTCTCTCTCCATCTCTGGGTCAATCAGATCTGGACAATCTTTCAGAAAATGACCCAATATCTTCTAGCACCAAGATCACACACCTAGTACAGGCAAGTCTAGAGCCAGTGTGGTGCTGTGATCCTCAAGTAAGCGTCCGTGGCGTTCGCGGGTTTCAGGCAGCAAATGACATTTGTTAAGCATTCACCCTACATACTATTATATTAGTGATCAAAATAAAATATGTAATTAATTGAGAATGAATTAACAAAATTGCTTACAGAAAATAATCTAAACTAACAGCCCTATTAAATTCCCCCAACATATAAAACCGTAGCCCGTAATGTAGCCTGCAAGACTTGTGGCTCTTAAAATGGTCTGTAAACAGGCCGCTGCCCATCTGCGGGTGAAGAGCAAAAAAAAAGCCTACGGGACGTGGAACGTAGAACTTCGCATCCACAAATCCTTTGTTCTGTCAAGCCCGTAACTGCTACATTCTAATTTAGCTATTAAATTGCAGCAAATTCACTGGCATTCAACCTCGTAGCCCACAAATGGAGCCAAGAAGCCAATGGGTACTAGAGAGGTCCCAAAAGGGGGTAAAGTCCAATCCGTAGCACTGTAAATGCACATATACACACAATACTGTATTTATAATGAAAGGGAAAGTGATGTTAGGTCTTAGAATTAATAGCACAATATTCTCACGCTCGCAAAACGGCAATATAAAATACTTTATTTTCCCTTTAATTTCCATATTATATTAATCCCGGCAATCAATGTGTTAATACATATAATGGAACTCACATGGACTAGAATATCATATTTACGGCTTTATCAATATTGCATTATTTCTGGAATGCGGGTCCGAAACTCGTAATTGAAACCCGTAAGGCTTTGAAATTCCACCTACATTTTTCAGTGACTTAATTATGACGATCTCTGTTGCCATTGGCTCCATCAAAATCCGTAACTATGGGTTCGACTAATTGATCAAGTTCGTGGCCAAGCATCGAACTTTCAACAAATGGTTTATGGGTTTATGTCTCAAGCCCGTAACTCGCGCCATGCTTGAATTTAATAGCTCTGTAACTCGGCAAAATTTCAAGCCCGCAGCCATTGCAAGTCTTGGGCTTTGAATTTAATAGGGCTGTAAGTAATCTATAAGATACTTGTGTATGTGAGTAATCCTAAAACAGATAGAGTTCTAATCTTAGATCACAAATTAGCTAAATACATATTTTAAGAATTTGTTTAGTAATAGATTTCGGTAAAGAAATCTTCAAATCTAGCTCCAGTATTGTTTTTCCAACAAAATGTGACGTGCTTTTTAAATAAGGGCAGTGTATATATTTGTGAAATAACCAGGGACAGCGTGGAGGGACATAGGAACACGTAAATATGGTAAAACAAGCAAATAAAACAATATATCCTTTGTCACGTCATCTATATCACAGTTTAGACTTTCATCATACCACAAACCATGTTATTACTTATTAAGGATTCAATTATTTTATTATTTTCCTGTTATTAAATATTTAATTGTGTACTGAGAGCACAATATGAGAATTCGTGGAATGCCAACATTGACACAAAAACAGCTTTGAAGGCCAACTTCCAACCCTGTAGGTATATAGATAATAAAATGTAACTATTGTGTTAACTGTTAAAATAAACCAGAAAACAGAGGGAACATTTTAAAGAAAATCGGCCTGTTATATGGTCATGGGTGTTACATTCTTATATTGTACTGTGGGTTTCAAAACATTATGTGCTAGTGTTTGGTCTCATGGCACATAAGGGAGAAGGTTGGGATTTAACAGACTAGATGGTCATTTTGGTTTGTAACTGCCAAATCCATGCCTCTATGTCTAATTATAAACCGTATCACTGCCCCAGAATGCCCCCAACTGGAGCTTTAAGAGAGCGCCATCTCAAACACATGATAAGTCCACTCATGGCAGCCAGGGAATCACGGTCCTGCAACACGAGCAGAAAATGCCCTATAAATGTGGACTATTTATTAAAATAAGCAAATTTACTGAAAAGCCTTCACTAAAACAAGGACATTAAGGCAGCCTCCTGTCAGTGTATGTGCGGGAAGATGTAACATGTCAACGATCTCTGACAACTACTTTGGGAATGAAACGCGTTAGGGCAGCGGTTGTTGCTTCTACATGTATACATTGACTGAATGCTGCATCATTGCCCTTGGGTTTAAGGAAGAATCCTCAATAAATGTAATTATTTATAATATTCCCTTGGATTTAGCCTACATTCATTAGACATTTCCAATGGTTTCTGCTTATGTACGTAATTATAAACCGTGTGTAACAAAATATCAGCATTAATCAACACCGTTAATGAATTCACAGAGTTCGAACAAATAGATCTGCTAGTAGTAGTAATAAATAGCAGTACTAAATATAAAATCTTACTAAGAAATATGGGGTACTCCACTGTTTGGGGCAATAAAAGGTCAGACACGATAGTGTCTGGTGTACAATAAAATAAAAAGTACCTAAAAATGTGAGATCATATATATCTTAAATGTTTCTCAGTGAAACGCGTCAGTAATGGAGAGGATCTATCAGTGATGTAGGTGGTGGACTGCACCAGGGCCCTCCTCTGGGGGAGACAGTGCTGTGAGGGTCTTGGGGAGGACTTTTGTGAAGGGGTCTTAGAGAGGTGAGCTGTTATGTGAATGGGTCTTGGGGAGGAGCACTGAGTGTGTTAGTACTGGGGGGCAGCACAAGATATTTTTACAATTCCCACTGGGGGAAGGGGGCACATTTTTTGTGCACTGGGGCCCGCCATTCTCTAGCTCCACCACTGGAACTTATCCAGACTCCCTAACTTATTAAGGGTTTATTATTAGTTATTAATATTTACAGTATATACATTAAGAAACTGCTCAGTGAATAAAGTTTATTTTCCCAGATTAGCACTTAATAAATGTTTTTAGCTTTAAAACATTCTCTTGAAGAATCCTTTAACATAAAACAGACCACAGGAATGCCGCAGTCCCGAATGTTATATTGAATAATAATACTTTTCCTCCACACTATAAATTTAAGTTTATGTTAACAAACAGCGCGACTCCCATCAGACCCCAGAACATCAATCCTATCGCTATATTTATGGCTGTGTCCGTAGAGAGCTGCGTCAAAGTGAGGCCGCGACACCTGGTTCCAATGAGTCCCGTCCCCTGCGGTTATTCTGTTTTCCTCTTTTTCATCTGAAGTTAAATCAGTCAAATCTTAAACAAATGTGAGATTCTGAAAGTACTGAAGATTAGTGCTGGGATTTGTGACCTGAGAGCGGCTTCTTGCAGGAAACGTTACACAAAGTTATTGTTAAGGTTTAGCGCAGAGAGCTGTCTTGGGAACGATTAGCGCAGGAATGAAGAGATATTTACATTATCAGCAGCACTTATATGTATTTTTCTCATTTCAGAGCCTGTTATATGATGTTTCCTCGGACTTACACAGTTGGATCATGCCTCGAGCATCCTGCAGACACTAAATAAATAGCTTACTGGCAAATAACATCTTTCTTCCTCAATTCTCCTTTAAGCTTAACTTTTTCGTGGATTCTCTTTTTAGAGTCCGTTTTCTTTGTTTTCTTCTTAGAGGATTTTTACCCCTTTTGATGCTGGAAAAGGGCAATTGGGATCAGGATAATTTGACCCATACCAGACCAGTCCTTGAAAAAGCCAACAAGTGAATGGTAAAAGGGATTATTATTATTATTATTATTATTATCTTTATTTATATTGCGCCAACGTAATAAATCTGTAAATTAAATGTTTTTTTAGTGAAATGACCTGAGGTGCTGGGTCTGCTTCCCCCATCTCCTTCCCAATGACATGACTCATGTTATTTGCCTGGAAGCCATTTATGTTATCTGGCAGCTGTTTAATTATTCAAAAGTTATCTATTGTTTTGGGAATTTCAGGCAATAACAAAAACCACTATTAATGACATTAGGTGTCATGGTCACACATACACAGAGCACAGGGATAGGGTAGATAAAACACAATTTCTCAATAAATATATTGGCTACCAAGTGAATTCAATGGGTTCAAGGTAAACAATGTGAATTATATGATGGAATGGAGGTGAATACAGACTCAGCACATCAGTTTTGTTATTTAGTCATGTCCGACTCTCCATAACCCTATGGACGCAGCATGCCAGGCTCATCTATCATTATGTCTCTGGTTGTGCTTATCCATAAGGTTATTTTGATAAAGATAATGGAGTGAGTTCCAAGTTCCCTCTCCATTGGACCACTATTTGTGTGACTTCTCTACTATGAACTGCCCATCTTGGGTGACCCTTCATGATATAGCTCACAGCTTCATTGAAGGACACAAACCCCTTTACTACAAGACGGTTGGCGGACCCAGACATCAGTCACGTAATGTTCTCATTTGCTTGGAATTGTGTTGACTTTATTGTCAACTTTTTAAAACAACATTTCATGTACAAACAAGTGGTGAAGTAAATACCGACATCCATTTTTCTGGTGCTTACACTGGCCCTTTAAATGATCAATATATGATGAAAATATGTTTGAAAGCTTTGAGTCTGACTAAAATGTTATGCAGAGAAAATATCAAAATGTTAGCTTTTAATAAGAATAAAAATATGTTTAATACCTCTATTGGAATCTGGAGGCATCCATTATATTTATGCACATATGAGACATTTACATTACTGCAGGAGCAGGACCTACAGTTATCCTTGCAACTCCCAACAGGGGAGGGGGTAGGTGTCCATGAATGCTACACTGATATGACAAATGCCCCTCTCCCGCATCCTCTATCCTTCTATAAACAGATAGTTGGATAGTTTGGAAGACATTGTGTCTCAGAGCCTCACTGGATTTACTAACATTCCTAATAATAATGATGACAGTCGATGGGCAAGAGGAGGACCTTCAGCATACAAGCCTCTTGTATCCATCTATAGAATTACAACATTACAACCATTTGCAAAAAGCATTATATTAGAGAAGGTACTTCAGGTTCAAGGGTCACTCAATGCGGCACAATTTGGCCCACATGGCTGTAAAGATCTCCTAACACCAAGTTGAAATACATTTAGAATTTTTGAAGTACGTACAAATAAAATCAAATAAGGTCAAATAACTGCCCACACCCTGCTTTATTACTGTGGCCAATCAGGTTGCAGTAGTGTACCCCATTGAAAAGGTTTTTGCCAGACTGCTTATTAACCAAGTTTGAAGGGAATAGACCTTCTAATGTTTTTTTTTTCTTTTGCAGAAACCAGAAAATTCAACTTTCTCTGGAAATTTAGTTACCGTATTTACGTGAATCTAGTGCGCCATCAAATCTAATGTTCACTCCAAATTTGGGACCCATGAATCAAAAAATGTTTTTGCTGGCGAATGTAATGCGCATTTGTCATTTGTACAAGAAGTACTAAACAGTGAGTTTATGTTACCAACTTATGGTGGTTTTATTATAAATGATTCTACTGTACAGCAATATGATCATATTGAATATATATATATTGCATATTCTTAATGCCAGGCTTTGTGGAGCTACTTGCTCCGGCGGTGATGACGAGCCCCCCCCCCCCCCCCCCCCCCGCCGCCATCTGCCCATCTGAGAGCCTCAGTCACCCACTCTAGAGAGCCAGGAAGCAAGAGATGGCGGTGTCGCGGTGTATTGCCTTTAGATTGACTGCGAGTTTCAATCCTGCGTCGGTGCTTTAGGGAAAGAGCTATGGACACCGGATTCCAAGCTCAAAGACAGGGCCGCCATTCATTGCAATGTGTGAATCTTTAACTTGCCATTGCCTGTAACTAAATTTATATATAGGAATATGTTGGCGCTTTACAAATAAACAATAATAATAATAATAATACCAGTATGTCCTGGTCTGTGCTTTCCTTTTTGCTATTACCGGCAAAGCAATGTTATTGATGGCGAACTAGATTCAATATTTTAACCCCGAAAAAGGGGCTAAAACATTGAATCTAGAGCGACATTGATTCTAATGCGCAACTCCAAATTTGCCGAAAAAGGTGTGCATTAGATTCGAGTAAATACAGTATGTAGACCAGTTATGGGGGAGAGGGGGAGGTTAGTGCTCCATGTAGTGATCCCAACAAACACAAATGTATCCCTTACCACATCTATCTGTTTATGGAATACAGGTACACATATAAAACAGGAAAGCTATCAGTTAACTGGTCTAGTTCCCAAAGTAATGCTGTGCTATCAATCACAGCCTTCCCCCATAGAGCCTCATATGGCGTGCAATGTGCTAATCACTCATGCAAGTGTGTTCATAAGTATTGAATCTTCAATTCTACTCTTAGCGAATGTTCGCCAACATAACATACAGAGTTCTCGTCTTGAAAAAGTCATCTTCAGTTCTCCTCTTGAAGGATATTTACCAGTATGGCATCTTGGATACTCCTCTTGAAGGATATTTACCAGTATGGCATCTTGGATAATCCTCCTGAAGGATATTTACCAGTATGGCATCTTGGATACTCCTCTTGAAGAATGTTCTCCAAAATCCAATGTTAGGTTCTACTGTTGAGTAATGTTCAGCAACATGACATTGTGACATATACTTTTCTGGTACATCCACCAGCATGACAATGAGTTATACTCATGAAAACACTTATCACCATGGTATGTTGGTTCTACACTTCTGAATTATCACCAACGTCATATCTTACATTCTACAATTGAACTGCACTTTCACCTTGTGGCTCTTCACGTCCTCTCCTTTAATAGACTCCATCATTATTTTGCACATTACCTCATCTCACATTTTAACAACACTATCTCATTCCCATGTTCCCTATGTATAGTGACCGCAATGTGTAGATAAAAGTTATATTTTATACTAGTGACTTGCCCTTCTAAAAATGACGGCAATAAGATTGTAAGGCAGGTAATGGTGTTTGGTTCAGAGATTAATTTTGTTGGTGTTCTGAGATTCTTCGGCGCTCATTGAGAGCCTCACGCAGAGCGCCTTCGGTGCTCATTGCGAGGCTGTTGGTTCTTTGTATGCTATGAGCATTGTTTTTTTTTTGTATGCTAATGAAATAATTCATAAAATAATAAATTTATATACTTTACCTATTTTGATGTAATATATGCAGAAAGCATTGTGTTGAAGAGCTGACAATCTGTTTTCATGTTGCTGCAGCATACAATGTAGGTTTTCAGTGTTGTGGAGCTGCTGTGTAAGTGTCAGCAATGTGCGCAGTGTGTAGTGTAATAGTGTGCGTGCGCAAGCAAAATCCGTTAGGGTAGATGTGTACTTCCGGATTGTGTAAGTTAGTGTTGTAAAATGGCTTCTAATGTGTGTTACGCAGCCATTTTTTCTCTCGCTTAGGTGATTTTCGGGTGTCTAAACTCTTGTATTTCGACTTAAATTGAGGTGTAACTTCAGTTTCCGAGGGCCTGGGTGCCCCCCTTGCTGAGGGTATGCTTTTTATGTATTTGTTGTGTGTATTTATTATGTTTTTAATGTTTTCATGTGCGCGGGTTTCAGGCGGTATTTTTGAGAGGTCGTAATGTTTTTTTTTCTAAGTCCCGCGTCTCGTATTTGTTTCTCGTAAATTCGTAAATTAGCGAGGTCCGCAGTTGCTGGCAAGGAGCGCCTTTGGTGCTCCATGACAGCAACTGAGGCCCTTGCTTTGCGAGCCCGCAGCATTAGCAACAACCCGCTTGCTCACAACTATATATGTGACTAGCGACTTGCCCGTCAAAAAATGATGGCAATAAGATTGTAAGGCAGGTAATGTTGTTTGTGGTGTTTTGCGTGTTTAGGGTCCTTTAGCCTCGTTTTCGCTTTGTTCGGCGGCCATTTTTTCTCTCACTTAGGGGATTTTCGGGTGTCTAAACTCCGAAATTTGGAGTTAAATTGAGGTGTAACTTCAGTTTTCAAGGTCCTGGGTGCCCCCCTTGCTGTAGGAAAGATTTTTATGTATTTGTTGTGTGTATTTATTGTGTTTTTCATGTTTTCATGTGCGCGGGATTCGGGCGTTTTTTGCGAGGTCGTAATGGGTCGTAACGCGTCTCGTATTTTTGTTAAAAATTTTGCAAGGTCCGCAGTTGCTGGCAAGGATCACCTTCGGCGCTCCTTGCCAGCAACTGCGGCACTCGCAAAGTGAGCCTGCAGCGTTAGCAACGGCCCGCTTGCTCACAACTATAAATGTGATACGGTGTATTATCCGACCACTACTTATAATCCTTAGCTACAAGGTGTACTGAATAATTCTGTGTGACCCTACTGGGCTGTGGTGCCAGACAGATAAATCAGTTGTGATGAGTACGTAGGACAAACGTTCATAGGTATATTATAGGTGCAACAATACAACCCCCCACCACATACACTCTGTGTACAATTGTTATAACCGGGAAATGACCATCAGGTTAGTTTTTGGAAGGATGACACTTGGTCTTGTTTATAGGTCCGAGGGTGGAAGGTAGTCAAATCCAGTTCCAGAATGGTGGGCAGATAACAGGCAAGGGATTTTGAGCTCACAATCCTTGGGATGAGAAGAAATGAGAAAAACAGATAGGAGAATGGTCAGGAGCCCAACATCTCAAGCACGCAAATCTGCAAATAAAATACTATTTATGTTTAATTTCCGTGTTATACCGATCACGGCAATCAATGTGTTAATACATATAATGGAACTCGCATGCACTAGAATATCTTATTTACTTATTTATTAACATTGCGTTATTTCAGAATGTGGGTCCGATTGTAACTTACAATTGAAACCCGTAAGGTTTTTAAATCCAGCCTCTATTTTTTTCTGTAATGATGACAATCTCTTTTTCCATTGGCTCCGTCTAAACCCATAACTACGGGTTTGAATAAATGATCGTGTTCACAGCCGCACATGCACCGTGCGCAAGACTGATTTACGGGTTTGTGTCTCTGGCCTATTAGTTGCAGCATGGTTGAATAGCTCTGTAACTCCTGAGAATTTCAAGCCCGCAGGCTTTGAGGGTGTGACGGTGCTGCTACGGGCTTCAAATTTAATATGGCCCCATAGTCTGCATAGCAACGCTTTAGATTATATTTTATACTAGCGAATTGCCCGTAAAAAAATGACGGCAATGAAATTGTAAGGTAGCTAATGCTGTTTGGTGTATAATAATGAAATATGTAATACATTAATAAAATAATATACTTTACCTATTTTGAAGCATTGTGTTGAAGAGCTGACAATCTGTTTTGATGTTGCTGCAGCATTAGTGGTGTGGAGCTGCTGTGTAAGCGTGGTGAATGTGTGCAGTGTAATAGTGTGCGTGCGCGAGACGAAACCGTTAGCGTAGTGGTGTACTTCCGCATTGGCGTAAAATGGCGGGTTATCTGTGGTATGCGTCTTCACGGATTGTCCGTTGGTGCCTCGTGGTGGTTTTCGAGTTTCGTGTGTTGTTTTGCGAGTTTGTTGTGGTGTTTTACGTGTTGAGAGTGCTGTAGCCTCGTTTTCGTTTTTTTCGGCGGCCATTTTTTCTCTCGCTTAGTGATGGTATTAGTGTCTAAAGTGTTTTTTTTTATTTAAATGTAGGTGTAAGTTGTTTTTTTGAGGTGCTGGATGGTTCCTCTTGCTGTAGGTAAGCTTTTTATGTGTGTGTTGTGTGTATTTATTGTGTTTGAAATGTTTGTATGTCGGCGTGTTGCGTCCGATGTTTGCGAGGTCGTAATGTCTGGTAATATGTCTCATATGGTGTTTGAGTGCTGTAGACTCGTTTTAGTTTTTTTCAGCGGCCATTTTTTTCTCGTTTAGCAAATTGTTTAGTGTCTAAACTTTTTTATTTTGAGTGCAATTAAGTTGTAAGTTGCATTTTTGAGGTCCTGGGTGCTTCCTGTTTGTGTAGGTAAGGTTTTTATGTATGTGCTGTGTGTATGTATTGTGTTTTTAATTTTGTAATGTTCGCGAGTTGCGTCCGAGAGTTGCGAGGCCGTAATGTGTGTGAACGTGTGTCGTATGTTGTTTGCGAGTGTCGTAATGTGTGTGTCGTGCTGTTTGGGTTGCGACGTGAAGTTTGCAAGGATTGCAGTTGCTGGCATGGAGCGCCTATGTTTGTATAAAGTGGCGCAAAACAAATCCTACAGTTATGAGATCCATTTAAGGGCCCAATAGTTATTTTCTACATATTTTAACTTTGTATCTATTTTGGTGCCCATAATGTATCCTCACCAGGGTTGGGTTTGTTTCTTCATAATTATTTGCGAAGCTTAGGAAGATACGTGAATATCGCGATGGCGTTGCTGGTATAAAAGGAAATCCTTTGTGGGTATATTTTTAACACTGTAATAAGCTATTGATTTGAAATATTATTGTTCATCTCCAAACGTTCTCTTTTTTTTTTTCTTTTTAAATTTTTTCTCTAAATTATGCTTTTTTCTAAAGATATTCTCCCGTCATGGCTGGCACCGCCGCTTCACAAACTTACAATTTAGTTTGGGCCCTGAACATATATATTTTATCAATGTTACATTTTAGGTAACGATGGAAATTATATAAATATTTTCTTATAAAACAAAAACGTATTCAAAAAAATATATTTAGGCCCCGAGCTGAAGCAATGCGATGCCTGCTCTCAGTAAATACTATTTGTGTATATTGCTAAATAAGTACATTTTATTTTATCACACGTGTTATGAAGTCTAGTTCTTCACAAGAACAAATACAGCCTTATTAAATTGCGATTTGGCCACTTGAATAGGGCTCTATATAAGCACAGAGCATTTGTTATTACGGAAGTTTTTAGTTAGTGATCTTCTATCCAAAAACAAGGTCCTCACTAACTAAAAACTTCTGTAAAAAACAAATGCTCTGTGCTTATATAGAGCCCTATTCAATTGGCTGAATCACAATTTAATAAGGCTGATAATATACTGTATATTGCACTATAGTGGTGATTTAAAGGAAACCCCAACAGGAAGTTTATTTACTTTAAAAAATGATTGAAATCTGGCTATACAATGTACTAGCAGATTTTCTCTACTGTAAATCATTTCTGAAATATTTTGAACTGATTTTGCTGCTCTTGTATGTTAATGTGCTGATCAATATGCAAATGTACGGCTCTTGTATGCTGATGTGCAGCTTAGTGTTCTAATGTACAACTCAGTGTGCTAATTTGTGGGCCAGTATGATAATGGGCAGCTCCTGTATGCTAATGTGCGCTCAGTATGCTAATATATGGCTCAGTATTCTAATGTGCAGATCAGTGTGCTAATTTGTAGCTCAGCATGCTAATATATGGCTCAGTATGCTAATGTGCAGCTCAGTGTACTAATGTACAGCTCAGTATGCTAATGTGCGTCTCCTGTATGCCAATGTGCAGCTCAGTGTGCTAATGTGCAGCTCAGTATGCTAATGTATGTTCTCAGTATGCCAATGTGCAACTCAGTGTGCTAATGTGCTCCTCAGTATACTAATGTGCAGCTCAGTATGCTAATGTGCTCCTCAGTATACTAATGTATATCTCAGTATGCTAATGTGCAACTCAGTGTGCTAATGTGCAGCTCAGTATGCTAATGTATGTCTCAGTATGCTAATGTGCAGCTCAGTGTACTAATGTGCAGCTCAGTATGCTAATGTATGTCTCAGTATGCCAAGGTGCAACTCAGTGTGCTAATGTGCTCCTCAGTATACTAATGTGCAGCTCAGTATGCTAATGTGCTCCTCAGTATACTAATGTGCAGCTCAGTATGCTAATGTATATCTCAGTATGCTAATGTGCAGCTCAGTGTACTAATGTGCAGCTCAGTATGCTAATGTATGTCTCAGTATGCTAATGTGCAGCTCAGTGTACTAATGTGCAGCTCAGTATGCTAATGTGTGTCTCAGTATGCTAATGTGCTCCTCAGTATACTAATGTGCAGCTCAGTATGCTAATGTATGTCTCAGTATGCTAATGTGCAGCTCAGTGTACTAATGTACAACTCAGTATGCTAATGTATATCTCAGTATGCTAATGTGCAGCTCAGTGTACTAATGTACAGCTCAGTATGCTAATGTATGTCTCAGTATGCTAATGTGCTCCTCAGTATACTAATGTGCAGCTCAGTATGCTAATGTATGTCTCAGTATTCCAAGGTGCAACTCAGTGTGCTAATGTGCAGCTCAGTATGCTAATGTGCGTCTCCTGTATGCCAATGTGCAGCTCAGTGTGCTAATGTGCAGCTCAGTATGTTAATGTGTGGCTCAGTATACTAATGTGCATCTCCTGTATGCTAATGTGTGGCTCCAGTATGCTAATATGCAGCTCAGTATACTAATGTGCAGCTCAGTGTGCTAACTTGTGGCTTGGTGTGCTAGTGTGTGGCTCCTGTATGCTAATGTGCTCCTCAGTATACTAATGTGCGTATCCTGTATGCTAATGAGTGACAAAGTATGCTAATATGCGGCTCCTATATGCTAATGTGCGGCTCCTGTATGCTAATGTGCTCCTCAGTATACTAATGTGCTCCTCAGTATACCAATGTTCAGCTCCTGTATACTAATGTGCAGCTCAGTATGCTAATGTGCTCCTCAGTATACTAATGTGCAGCTCCTGCATGCTAATGTGCAGCTCCTGTATGCTAATGTGCGGCTCAGTATGCTAATGTGCAGCTTCTGTATGCTAATGTGCGGCTCCTGTATGCTAATGTGCTCCTCAGTATGCTAATGTGCGGCTCAGTATGCTAATGTGCAGCTCCTGTATACTAATGTGCAGCTTCTGTATGCTAATGTGTGGCTCAGTATGCTAATGTGCAGCTTCTGTATGCTAATGTGCAGCTCCTGTATACTAATGGGCAGCTCCTGTATACTAATGTGCAGCTTCTGTATACTAATGTGCAGCTCCTGTATGCTAATGTGCAGCTTCTGTATACTAATGTGCAGCTTCTGTATACTAATGTGCAGCTTCTGTATACTAATGTGCAGCTTCTGTATACTAATGTGCAGCTCCTGTATACTAATGTGCAGCTTCTGTATACTAATGTGTGGCTCAGTATACTAATGTGCAGCTTCTGTATACTAATGTGCAGCTCCTGTATACTAATGGGCAGCTTCTGTATACTAATGTGCAGTTCCTGTATACTAATGTGCAGCTCCTGTATGCTAATGTGCGGCTCCTGTATACTAATGTGCGGCTCCTGTATACTAATGTGCGGCTCCTGTATACTAATGGGCAGCTTCTGTATACTAATGTGCAGTTCCTGTATACTAATGTGCGGCTCCTGTATACTAATGTGCGGCTCCTGTATACTAATGTGCGGCTCCTGTATACTAATGTGCAGCTTCTGTATACTAATGTGCAGTTCCTGTATACTAATGTGCAGCTCAGTATACTAATGTGCAGCTTCTGTATACTAATGTGCAGCTTCTGTATGCTAATGTGCTCCTCAGTATACTAATGTGCAGCTCAGTATACTAATGTGCAGCTCCTGTATACTAATGTGCAGCTTCTGTATACTAATGTGCAGCTCCTGTATGCTAATGTGTGGCTCAGTATGCTAATGTGCAGCTTCTGTATACTAATGTGTGGCTCAGTATGCTAATGTGTGGCTCAGTATACTAATGTGCAGCTCCTGTATACTAATGTGCAGCTCCTGTATGCTAATGTGCAGCTCCTGTATGCTAATGTGTGGCTCAGTATACTAATGTGCAGCTCCTGTATACTAATGTGCAGCTCCTGTATACTAATGTGCAGCTCCTGTATACTAATGTGCAGCTCCTGTATGCTAATGTGTGGCTCAGTATGCTAATGTGCAGCTCCTGTATACTAATGTGCAGCTCCTGTATACTAATGTGCAGCTCCTGTATGCTAATGTGTGGCTCAGTATGCTAATGTGCAGCTCCTGTATACTAATGTGCAGCTTCTGTATACTAATGTGCAGCTCCTGTATGCTAATGTGTGGCTCAGTATACTAATGTGCAGCTCCTGTATACTAATGTGCAGCTTCTGTATACTAATGTGCAGCTCCTGTATGCTAATGTGTGGCTCAGTATGCTAATGTGCAGCTTCTGTATGCTAATGTGTGGCTCAGTATACTAATGTGCAGCTTCTGTATACTAATGTGCAGCTTCTGTATACTAATGTGCAGCTCCTGTATACTAATGTGTGGCTTCTGTATGCTAATGTGCGGCTCCTGTATTCTAATGTGCGGCTCCTGTATACTAATGTGCAGCTCAGTATACTAATGTGCAGCTCCTGTATACTAATGTGCAGCTTCTGTATACTAATGTGCAGCTCCTGTATGCTAATGTGTGGCTCAGTATGCTAATGTGCAGCTTCTGTATACTAATGTGTGGCTCAGTATGCTAATGTGCAGCTCCTGTATGCTAATGTGTGGCTCAGTATGCTAATGTGCAGCTCCTGTATACTAATGTGCAGCTTCTGTATACTAATGTGCAGCTCCTGTATGCTAATGTGTGGCTCAGTATACTAATGTGCAGCTCCTGTATACTAATGTGCAGCTTCTGTATACTAATGTGCAGCTCCTGTATGCTAATGTGTGGCTCAGTATGCTAATGTGCAGCTTCTGTATGCTAATGTGTGGCTCAGTATGCTAATGTGCAGCTTCTGTATGCTAATGTGTGGCTCAGTATACTAATGTGCAGCTTCTGTATACTAATGTGCAGCTTCTGTATACTAATGTGCAGCTTCTGTATACTAATGTGCAGCTCCTGTATACTAATGTGTGGCTTCTGTATGCTAATGTGCGGCTCAGTATGCTAATGTGCAGCTCCTGTATACTAATGTGCAGCTTCTGTATACTAATGTGCAGCTCCTGCATGCTAATGTGTGGCTCAGTATACTAATGTGCAGCTTCTGTATACTAATGTGCAGCTCCTGTATACTAATGTGCAGCTCCTGCATGCTAATGTGTGGCTCAGTATACTAATGTGCAGCTTCTGTATACTAATGTGCAGCTCCTGTATACTAATGTGCAGCTCCTGTATACTAATGTGCAGCTCCTGTATGCTAATGTGTGGCTCAGTATACTAATGTGCAGCTTCTGTATACTAATGTGCAGCTCCTGTATACTAATGTGCAGCTTCTGTATACTAATGTGTGGCTCAGTATACTAATGTGCAGCTTCTGTATGCTAATGTGCAGCTTCTGTATACTAATGTGCAGCTTCTGTATGCTAATGTGTGGCTCTGTATGCTAATGTGCAGCTTCTGTATACTAATGTGCAGCTTCTGTATACTAATGTGCAGCTTCTGTATGCTAATGTGCAGCTTCTGTATACTAATGTGCAGCTTCTGTATGCTAATGTGTGGCTCAGTATGCTAATATGCGGCTCCTGTATACTAATGTGCAGCTCCTGTATACTAATGTGCAGCTTCTGTATGCTAATGTGTGGCTCAGTATGCTAATGTGCAGCTTCTGTATGCTAATGTGCAGCTTCTGTATGCTAATGTGTGGCTCAGTATACTAATGTGCAGCTCCTGTATACTAATGTGCAGCTTCTGTATGCTAATGTGTGGCTCAGTATACTAATGTGCAGCTTCTGTATACTAATGTGCAGCTCAGTATACTAATGTGCAGCTTCTGTATACTAATGTGCAGCTTCTGTATACTAATGTGCAGCTCCTGTATACTAATGGGCAGCTTCTGTATACTAATGTGCAGCTCCTGTATACTAATGTGCAGCTTCTGTATACTAATGTGCAGCTCCTGTATACTAATGTGCAGCTTCTGTATACTAATGTGCAGCTCAGTATACTAATGTGCAGCTTCTGTATACTAATATGCGGCTCCTGTATACTAATGTGCAGCTCCTGTATACTAATGTGCAGCTTCTGTATGCTAATGTGTGGCTCAGTATGCTAATGTGCAGCTCCTGTATACTAATGTGCAGCTTCAGTATGCTAATGTGCGGCTCCTGTATACTAATGTGCTCCTCAGTATGCTAATGTGCGGCTCAGTATGCTAATGTGCAGCTCCTGTATACTAATGTGCAGCTCCTGTATGCTAATGTGTGGCTCAGTATGCTAATGTGCAGCTTCTGTATGCTAATGTGTGGCTCAGTATACTAATGTGCAGCTCCTGTATACTAATGTGTGGCTCAGTATGCTAATGTGTGGCTCAGTATGCTAATGTGCAGCTTCTGTATGCTAATGTGTGGCTCAGTATGCTAATGTGTGGCTCAGTATGCTAATGTGCAGCTTCTGTATGCTAATGTGTGGCTCAGTATGCTAATGTGTGGCTCAGTATGCTAATGTGCAGCTCCTGTATACTAATGTGTGGCTCAGTATGCTAATGTGTGGCTCAGTATGCTAATGTGCAGCTTCTGTATACTAATGTGCAGCTTCTGTATACTAATGTGCAGCTCCTGCATGCTAATGTGTGGCTCAGTATACTAATGTGTGGCTCAGTATGCTAATGTGCAGCTTCTGTATACTAATGTGTGGCTCAGTATACTAATGTGCAGCTCCTGTATGCTAATGTGTGGCTCAGTATGCTAATGTGTGGCTCAGTATGCTAATGTGCAGCTTCTGTATACTAATGTGTGGCTCAGTATACTAATGTGCAGCTCCTGTATGCTAATGTGCAGCTCCTGTATGCTAATGTGCAGCTCATGTATGCTAATGTGCTCCTCAGTATACTAATGTGCAGCTCAGTATGCTAATGTGCAGCTCCTGTATGCTAATGTGCGGCTCCCGTATGCTAATGTGCTCCTCAGTATACTAATATGCTCTTCAGTATGCTAATGTGCGGCTCACTATGCTAATGTGCTCCTCAGTATACTAATGTGCAGCTCAGTATTCTAATATGCTCCTCAGTATACTAATGCGCAGCTCAGTATGCTAATGTGCTCCTCAGTATACTATTGTGCGTCTCAGTATGCTAATGTGTGGATCCTGTATGCTAATGTGTGTCTCAGTATGCTGATGTGTGACTCCTATATGGTAATGTGCAGCTCAGTATGCTAATGCCCAGGTGAGTATACTAATGTGCAACTCAGTATGCTAATTTGTGGTTCAGTGTGTGGCTCAGTGTGCTAATGTGTGGCTCCTGTATGCTAATGTGCAGTGCATGATACTAATGTGCAGCTCAGTGTGCTACTGTGCAGCTCAGTATGCTAATGTGATGCTCAGTGTGCTAATGTGCAGCTCAGTATGCTAATGTGCAGCTCAGTATGATAATTTCCGGCTCAGTTTGCTAATGCACGCCTCAGTATAATAAAGTGCGGCTCGGTGCGCTGATGTGCAGCTCAGTATGCTAGTTTGCGGCTCAGTGTGCTAATGTGTGGCTCCTGTATGCTAATGTGCGGCTCACTATACTAATGTGCGGCTCAGGGAGCTTGATAAGAGGGTGAGAGGGATCTGCTAGATAACATTGGGGGTATTTATCTTGTTTCGTCCAGAGTCAGACAAGCAAACTGTAATCCTAATTAGCACATCAAAGCATCTCATTAATATGCATGAGGTGCTCATTAGCATATAAATACAGTAACAACATGGAATCTCCAAGGATTGATTCACTTTAGAAACAAACAGATAACACAACATAGAGCTAGTTTTTCATACTCTCTAAGAATAACTTCAAAAAATAATTGTTCTTGGAGTTCATTTAATGTTATTTACCAGATTGCATTTTATTGTAATACCGATGTCTTTAGTATAACTCATCTAATGCCAATATCTTTCTCTCCTAATACAAAGAGTTAACACTAAAGCTCATCATCACCGAGCAATCATGCAGATGCTTCCCTGGCGCTCAGCTATAGTTAGGAGCAAGTTTAACTTCTCCTAAAGTGCCATCCATCAATTACATGTTGGCTAAACCTGGGGGTACGCTCAGGCAGAGAGTATTTACTCACATTTACTGAACGAGCAGTCGGGGAGCGCCGGGTCCCAGCAGCAATTTATAACAACAATATTCACCGCCTGCTCCCCCATTCCCCGCGCTCTCTGTGTGCTTGGAAGCGCAAAGGAAGAAATGTTACTGCTGCACTCTAATAAATCACCAAACTTTACTAGAAGAAGAAAAGTTACTCAGTCATAGGGAAAGTGTGAGTGTGTGTGCAGGAGAGCGAGGCAGAGAGTGAGTGTGGTCAGGGAGGACTCAGCATGTATCCATAGGGGGTTACAGAGTGAGTGTGGTCAGGGAGTACTCAGAATGTGTCCATAGGGGGTTACAGAGTGAGTGTGGTCAGGGACTGCTCAGATTGTGTCCATAGGGGGTTACAGAGTGAGTGTGGTCAGGGAGTACTCAGATTGTGTCCATAGGGGGTTACAGAGTGAGTGTGGTCAGGGAGTACTCAGAATGTGTCCATAGGGGGTTACAGAGTGAGTGTGGTCAGGGACTGCTCAGAATGTGTCCATAGGGGGTTACAGAGTGAGTGTGGTCAGGGAGTACTCAGAATGTGTCCATAGGGGGTTACAGAGTGAGTGTGGTCAGGCAGTGCTCAGATTGTGTCCATAGGGGGTTACAGAGTGAGTGTGGTCAGGGAGTACTCAGAATGTGTCCATAGGGGGTTACAGAGTGAGTGTGGTCAGGGAGTACTCAGAATGTGTCTATAGGGGGTTAGAGTGTGAGTGTGGTCAGGCAGTGCTCAGAATGTGTCCATAGGGGGTTAGAGTGTGAGTGTGGTCAGGGAGTACTCAGAATGTGTCCATAGGTGGTTACAGAGTGAGTGTGGTCAGGCAGTGCTCAGAATGTGTCTATAGGGGGTTAGAGTGTGAGTGTGGTCAGGGACTGCTCAGAATGTGTCCATAGGGGGTTAGAGTGTGAGTGTGGTCAGGAGTACTCAGAATGTGTCTATAGGGGGTTAGAGTGTGAGTGTGGTCAGGGAGTACTGAGAATGTGTCCATAGGGGGTTACAGAGTGAGTGTGGTCAGGGAGGACTCAGAATGTGTCCATAGGGGGTTACAGAGTAAGTGTGGTCAGGGAGTGCTCAGAATGTGTCTATAGGGGGTTAGAGTGTGAGTGTGGTCAGGGAGTACTCAGGATGTGTCCATAGGGGGTTAGAGTGTGAGTGTGGTCAGGGAGTGCTCAGAATGTGTCCATAGGGGGTTACAGAGTGAGTGTGGTCAGGGAGTACTCAGAATGTGTCCATAGGGGGTTACAGAGTGAGTGTGGTCAGGCAGTGCTCAGAATGTGTCCATAGGGGGTTAGAGTGTGAGTGTGGTCAGGGAGTACTCAGAATGTGTCCATAGGTGGTTACAGAGTGAGTGTGGTCAGGGAGTACTCAGAATGTGTCCATAGGGGGTTACAGAGTGAGTGTGGTCAGGCAGTGCTCAGAATGTGTCCATAGGGGGTTAGAGTGTGAGTGTGGTCAGGGAGTGCTCAGAATGTGTCCATAGGGGGTTAGAGTGTGAGTGTGGTCAGGGAGTGCTCAGAATGTGTCTATAGGGGGTTAGAGTGTGAGTGTGGTCAGGGAGTACTCAGGATGTGTCCATAGGGGGTTAGAGTGTGAGTGTGGTCAGGGAGTGCTCAGAATGTGTCCATAGGGGGTTAGAGTGTGAGTGTGGTCAGGGACTGCTCAGAATGTGTCCATAGGGGGTTAGAGTGTGAGTGTGGTCAGGGAGTACTCAGAATGTGTCCATAGGGGGTTAGAGTGTGAGTGTGGTCAGGGAGTGCTCAGAATGTGTCCATAGGGGTTACAGATTGAGTGTGGTCAGGGAGTACTCAGAATGTGTCCATAGGTGGTTACAGTGTGAGTGTGGTCAGGGACTGCTCAGAATGTGTCCATAGGGGATTAGAGTGTAAGTGTGGTCAAGGAGTACTCAGAATGTGTACATAGGGGTTAGAGAGTGAGTGTGATCAGGGAGTACTTAGAATATATCCATAGGGGGTTAGAGTGTGAGTGTGGTCAGATAGTACTCAAAATGTGTCCATAGGGGTTAGAGAGTGAGTGTGGTCAGGGAGTACTCAGAATGTGTTTATAGGGGGTTACAGAGTGAGTGTGGTCAGGGAGTACTCAGAATGTGTCCATAGGGGCCACAGAGTGAGTGTGGTCAGGGAGTACTCAGAATGTGTCCATAGGGGGTTAGAGTGTGAGTGTGGTCAGGGAGTGCTTAGAATGTGTCCATAGGGGGTTAGAGTGTGAGTGTGGTCAGGGAGTACTCAGAATGTGTCCATAGGGGGTTAGAGTGTGAGTGTGGTCAGGGAGTACTCAGAATGTGTCCATAGGGGGTTAGAGTGTGAGTGTGGTCAGGGAGTGCTCAGAATGTGTCCATAGGGGGTTACAGATTGAGTGTGGTCAGGGAGTACTCAGAATGTGTCCATAGGGGGTTACAGATTGAGTGTGGTCAGGGAGTACTCTGAACGTGTCCATAGGGGATTACAGATTGAGTGTGGTCAGGAAGTGCTTAGAATGTGTCCATAGGGGGTTAGAGTGTGAGTGTGGTCATGGAGTACTCAGAATGTGTCCATAGGGGGTTACAGATTGAGTGTGGTCAGGGAGTGCTCAGAATGTGTCCATAGGGGTTACAGAGTGAGTGTGGTCATGGAGTACTTAGAATGTGTCCATAGGGGGTTAGAGAGTGAGTGTGGTCAGGGAGTGCTCAGAATGTGTCCATAGGGGGTTAGAGTGTGAGTGTGGTCAGGGAGTGCTTAGAATGTGTCCATAGGGGGTTGGAGTGTGAGTGTGGTCAGGGAGTACTCAGAATGTGTCCATAGGGGGTTAGAGTGTGAGTGTGGTCAGGGAGTGCTCAGAATGTGTCCATAGGGGGTTACAGATTGAGTGTGGTCAGGGAGTACTCAGAATGTGTCCATAGGGGGTTACAGATTGAGTGTGGTCAGGGAGTACTCAGAATGTGTCCATAGGGGGTTACAGATTGAGTGTGGTCAATGGGGGCTCACAATGTGTCCATAGGGGGTTAGAGTGTGAGTGTGGCCAGGGAGTACTCAAAATGTGTCCATAGGGGTTGCAGAGTGTGAGCATGCTCAGAGTGTGCCTTAGGTGATCGGTGTGGATATACTGTGAGTGTGCTCTGTGCGGGAGTGTGCTCATAGTGTGCTTATACTGTGAGTGTGATCGGAATGTGAGTGTGCTTACAGTACGAGTGTACTCATAATTAGAGATGTCGTGAATAGTTCACCGGCGGACTGTTCCCGGCGAACATAGCATGTTCACGTTCGCGGCGAACTGCGAACATATGCGATATTCGACCCGCCCCTTATACTTTATCATTGAGCAAACTTTGACCCTGCAACTCACAGTCAGCAGACACATTCCAGCCAATCAGCATCATACCCTGCCTTCCACACCCTTGTACCTCATGGACAGCAGCCATTTTGGAATCATAACTAACTTGCAGTCTTACTGAGAGGAGGCTGAGTGTAGGTGATACTGCATCAATAGGGAAAACCATAGCTAGGCTACTGTACACAGTGTGCAATACAGTCCTGAAGGACTCTTTTGATCTCTGCTGCAAGGACACCCCTGTGTCTCTCTCCCCCCCTTATCATCATCCTCCCCTCACCTTAGCACCCAACCCTAACACCCCTCACACTTATCCCTAACACCTAACCCTAACATCCCTCACCCCAACACCTAACCCTAACACCCCTTACACTTATCCTTAACACCCCTCACCCTAACACCTAACCCTAACACCCATCACGCTTATCCCTAATACCCCTCACCCTAACCCTAACACCCCTCACACTTATCCCTAACACCCCTTACCCTAACCCTAACACCCCTCACACTTATCCCTAACACCCCTCACACTTACCCCTAACACCTAACCCTAACATCCCTCACCCTAACACCTAACCCTAACACCCCTTACACTTATCCCTAACACCCCTCACCCTAACACCTAACCCTAACACCCCTCACACTTATCCCTAATACCCCTCACCCTAACCCTAACACCCCTCACACTTATCCCTAACAGCCCTTACCCTAACCCTAACACCCCTCACACTTATCCCTAACACCTAACCCTAACATCCCTCACACTAACACCTAACCCTAACACCCCTTACACTTATCCCTAACACCACTCACCCTAACACCTAACCCTAACACCCCTCACACTTATCCCTAATACCCCTCACCCTAACCCTAACACCCCTCACACTTATCCCTAACACCCCTTACCCTAACCCTAACACCCCTCACACTTATCCCTAACACCTAACCCTAACATCACTCACCATAACACCTAACCCTAACACCCCTTACAATTATTCCTAACACCCCTCACCCTAACACCTAACCCTAACACCCCTCACACTTATCCCTAACACCCCTCACCCTAACCCTAACACCCCTCACACTTATCCCTAAAACCCCTCACCCTAACACCTAACCCTAATACCCCCTTACACTTATCCCTAACAGCCCTTACCCTAACACCTAACCCTAACATCCCTTACCCTAACACCCATCACACTTATCCCTAACACCCCTTACCCTAACCCTAACACCCCTTACACTTATCCATAAAACCCATCAACTTAACACCTAACCCTAACATTCTCACACTTATCCCTAAGACCTAACACCCCTCACACTTATTCCTAACATGCCTCACCCTAACACCCCTTACACTTATCCCTAACACCCCTCACCCTAACACGCCTCTCACTCAGCCCTAACACCCCTCACCCTAACACCTAACCCCCTCACCCTTATCCCTAACACCCCTTACCCTAAAACCCCTCACACTTATACCTGTGTCTCTTCCCCCCTTATCATCAAGGGAGGGGGGAGGATGATGAGGGAGGGTGGAAGAGACACAGGGGAGGATGATGAGGGAGGGGGGAAACAGACACAGGGGAGGATGATGAGGGAGGGGGTAAAGAGATACAGGGGAGGGTGATGAGGAAGGGGGGAAATAGATACAGGGGAGGATGATGAGGGAGGGGGGGAAGAGACACAGGGGAAGATGATGAGGGAGGGGGAAAAGAGACACAGGGGAGGATGATCAGGGAGGGGGGAAAGAGACACAGGGGAGGATGATGATGGAGGGGAGAAGAGATACAGGGAAGGATGATGAGGGAGGTGGGAGGATGATGAGGGAGGGGGGATGAGACACAGGGGAGGGTGATAAGGAAGGGGGGAAAGAGACACAGGGGAGGATGATGAGGGAGGGGGTAAAGAGATACAGGGGAGGAGGATGATGGAGGGGGATGTTAGGTTATTTATGCCCTTTATGGATTAAAACCAGACTCTGCATCAACTATGTAATTTTCCGTGGGAGTTTTGGCATGGATCCCCCTCCGGCATGCCACAGTCCACGTGTTAGTCCCCTTAAAACAACTTTTCCATCACTATTGTGGCCAGAAAGAGTCCCTGTGGGTTTTAAAATCCGCCTGCCCATTGAAGTCTATGGCGGTTTGCCGGGTTCGCGAACACTTGCGGCGGTTCGCGTTCGCGGTTCACGAACCGAAAATTTTATGTTCGCGACATCACTACTCATAATGTGATCAGATGAGTGTGCTTTTAGTGCGGTTAAGTGAATTCAGTAATATAAGGCAAAAAGTAAGAAAACGATTAGTTATTATGAACATGAGTGGATATACTTTGATCTGTATAATGTGGTAGCACTACTGCTCCTCATACCCTGATGAAGATTATTAACGAAACACGTTGAGATGGTTAGAAGAGGGTAACAAAGTTGTTTATGTTATTTTAATCAGCTCTATAATCTATGTATTTTTTTACATAAAGTTGGCAAAGTCACCAGTTGAGGATAACCATTAGTATTAGCTAGCATTATTTGTAGTTTTTGTATTTGTATCCCTTGTGGTGATATCACCCTGATTGTATCACAC
The DNA here is from genome assembly GCA_027410445.1 of Discoglossus pictus. Lineage (NCBI taxonomy): Eukaryota > Metazoa > Chordata > Amphibia > Anura > Alytidae > Discoglossus > Discoglossus pictus. Next base: position 561,811,882 of record CM050163.1, read on the forward strand.
CTCTGCTGAAGTGCCAAGTAAGACTGATATAAAATTGATACAAAATTACAAATTTTTAAATTGTTAAATAAAATACTAGATATACGTCACCATGTGCACTTCTGTGCGCACTTGTTTATTTCTTTTTTAGTTTGTGGAAACATTCCTTGACTGTTAAACTCCAACTTTTCTATAAAATGAACCAAAATGTTTCTGTATATTACTTTCACTCAGTTTACCAGGTGGTTCCTTACCTCTTGCTTTGCTGTCACCAGGGTTGGATTTACATATCTGGAGCCCCTAGACACAAGCTCCTTGGGTGCACAAGCCATGCTCATATCTGATTGCATGCCACCATGTTGCTCCACTAGCACATTATATATACAGTGGATATAAAAGTCTACACACCCCTGTTAAAATGTCAGGTTTCTGTGCTGTAAAATTGAGGCAAAGATAAATCATTTCAGAACTTTTTCCACCTTTAATGTGACCTATAAACTGTACAACTCAATTGAAAAACAAACTGAAATATTTTAGATAAAGGGAAGAAAAAGAAAAAAGAAAAATAATGTGGTTGCATAAGTCTGCACACTCTCTTATAACTTGGGGATGTAGCTGTGTTCAGAATTAAGCAATCACTTTCCAAATTCTGTTAAATAGGAGTCAGCATACACCTGCCATCATTTAAAGTGCCTCTGATTATCCCCAAATAAAGTTCAGCTGCTCTAGTTGGTCTTTCCTGAAATTTTCTTAGTCGCATCCCACAGGAAAAGCCATGGTCCTCAGAGAGCTTCCAAAGCATCAGAGAGGGATCTCATTGTTAAAAGGTATCAGTCAGGAGAAGGGTACAAAAGAATTTCCAAGGCATTAGATATACCATGGAACACAGTAAAGACAGTCATCATCAAGTGGAGAAAATATGGCACAACAGTGACATTATCAAGAACTCGAGCTCCCTCCAAAATTGATGAAAAGACGAGAAGAAAACTGGTCTGGGTGGCTACCAAGAGGCCTACAGCAACATTAAAGGAGCTGCAGGCATATCTGGCAAGTACTGGCTGTGTGGTACATGTGACAACAATCTCCCGTATTCTTCATATGTCTGGGCTATGGGGTAGAGTGGCAAGACGAAAGCCTTTTCTTACGAAGAAAAACATCCAAGCCAGGCTACATTTTGCAAAAACACATCTGAAGTCTCCCAAAAGCATGTGGGAAAATGTGTTATGGTCTGATGAAACCAAGGTTGAACTTTTTGGCCATAATTCCAAAAGATATGTTTGGCGCAAAAACAACACTGCACATCACCAAAAGAACACCATACCCACAGTGAAGCATGGTGGTGGCAGCATTATGCTTTGGGGCTGTTTTTCTTCAGCTGGAACTGGGGCCTTAGTTAAGATAGAGGGAATTATGAACAGTTCCAAATACCAGTCAATATTGGCACAAAACCTTCAGGCTTCTGCTAGAAAGCTGAACATGAAGAGGAACTTCATCTTTCAGCATGACAACGACCCAAAGCATACATCCAAATCAGCAAAGGAATGGCTTCACCAGAAGAAGATTAAAGTTTTGGAATGGCCCAGCCAGACCCCAGACCTGAATCCGATTGAAAATCTGTGGGGTGATCTGAAGAGGGCTGTGCACAGGAGATGCCCTCGCAATCTGACAGATTTGGAGTGTTTTTGCAAAGAAGAGTGGGCAAATCTTGCCAAGTCAAAATGTGCCATGCTGATAGACTCATACCCAAAAAGACTGAGTGCTGTAATAAAATCACAAGGGGCTTCAACAAAGTATTATATATTATATAATTTTATTTTTATATTTTTTCTTCCCTCTACCTAAAAGATTTCAGTTTGTTTTTCAATTGAGTTGTACAGTTTATAGGTCACATTAAAGGTGGAAAAAGTTCTGAAATTATTTATCTTTGTCTAATTTATTTACAGCACAGAAACCTGACATTTTAACAGGGGTGTGTAGACTTTTTATATCCACTGTATATATATATATATATAAATATATATATATATATATATATATATATATATATATATATATGAAGAGTGAGGTAGCCGTGAATGTCCAGTAATCCAGTTGAATAATCAGAGTATTGCAGTGAATAGTGATACCTTTTGTTTGGACAAACGTATTCATAATAAAGCGACGAGCTTTCGAGAGATAATGCCTCTCTTTATCAAGTCAAAAAGCGATACTGATACAAGTATGAACTAAAAACAGCAAACAGAAAGAGATGGGGGAAAAAAAATTGGAAAAACAAGAAAGACTAAATTAATTGGCCAGAGTTAAGTGAGAAACAGACCAGCATTGTGAATAATGTCCTGATAGGTCAGTAAGTCTATAGATCAGGTTGTAGATAAGAACACAGCAGAGTAAAATGAAGAGCAATAAATCTAAGCATAGCCATGCTGTGGGGATGTTTTTCATCAGCCGGGATTGGGAAACTGGTCAGAGATGAGGGAAAGTTGGATGGTGCTAAATACATGGATATTCTGGAGCAAAAAATGCACCACTCTGTGCGTGATTTGAGGCTAGGACGGAGGGTCACCTTCCAGCAGGACAATGACCCCAAACACACTGCTAAAGCAACACTTGGGGGGTTTAAGGGGAAACGTAAATGTGTTGGAATGGCCGAGTCACAGCCCAGACCTCAATCCAATAGAAAATCTGTGGTCAGACTTAAAGATTGCTGTTCACAAGCGCAAACCATCCAACTTGAAGGAGCTGGAGCAGTTTTGCAAGGAGGAATGGGCAGAAATCCCAGTGGTAAGATGTGGCGAGCTCATAGAGACTTATCCAAAGCGACCTGGAGCTACGATTGCTGTAAAAGGTGGCTCTACAAAGTATTGACTTTAGGGGGGTGAATAGTTACGCACATTGACTTTTTCTGGTATTTTGTCCTCTTTGTTGTTTGCTTCACAATAAAAACATCTTCAAAGTTGTGGACATGTTCTGTAAATTAAGTGATGCAAATCCTCAAACAATCCGTGTTAATTTCAGGTTGTGAGGCAATATAACACGAAAAATGCCAATGGGGGGGGTGAATACTTTTGCAAGGCACGGTATATATATTATACTGCAGCACACTGCAAACCTGCCACTTCACACCCTCTTCTTCTTCCTTCCCATGAAAGAACTAGCTCATGGCTCCTTGCCAGAGAGGGCAGGGGCTATGAGTGAAACATAAACTAACTGAAATTTAAAAGTATTAATATATTAATAAGGCACTCCTCCCATGGAGGTGCCCCCTAGGCGGCTGCCTCGTTCACCTAGTTATAAATTTGGCTATGTTGGTCACATTTGCCTTTTTGTTAGAGCTTTCACTTTACAAAACTATTAGACCTCCCTATTATAATAAGCTAATAGCCCTGATCGTACAGTAATTAATTTATTTTAAGAAAGTGTCGTTCCCATATTAATTATCTTGCTCCGCTGCCTTGCGCCGGACTTTAGTCTAATGACCTTACTAAATCCCATCTAGCTGATGAAGCACCGGGCCCTGATTGGATTTCCTCCTCTCATTGCACCGTGTCTCCAGCAGCTGCCTCCGCCACATCCTCTTCAAACTGATTAAAATAAAATTGCCGTAACACGGGTTGTGCAAAGTGCTTCAGCTTATATAAAGAGATTGGAGCCATCTGCCTGGCTCCTCATTACACAAACCTGGCTCTTATTACAGGTTCGGGGCTCATTTACTTTGGGATAAAACACAATGGCAGACACTGCTGAATCCGGCCTTATGCAGCCCCCTACATGGGTGCAGGGTGAGAGGATTTAACCTCGATACGGAGAAGACCCTTAGCCTAGAATTACACACATAAAGGTACTGATAACAATATTACATTTAATATACAGATATTGCATGTTACGTCCAAATGCCATATATAGCCTGAAAGTAATAAACCATTATCAATTGGAAAATAACTAACTTAATAGAAAGGATGTCAAGAAGTTTTGATGCTAGAGGAGAATCCTTAGTGTATGAAAAAAGTCTCATAATAAACATTAATAAACTGACTCTAAGGGTTGCAAATATTTTTTTCTGTTGAATTTGAGAGGGAATGCCCCGTTAAAATTCAAGCTAAATTAGCATAAAATTCATAATTATTTGTGGCCAATCAGAGGCAGGTACAACAATGTATTTGTTTCCCTTGGTGGGACAAAGCTGCAGCCGTGATACTGACAGCTGATTGGCTAGGATACAAATCCACATAGCTAATTGTCTAGGATGCTCTTCCTACATAGATGTCTTGGGAGTGGAGATCACTTTCTTAAAAACAACTCTGCATTATCAAATCTAATAATTCAACAGTGATGCTGTGCAGGTCCTCAGATGGTTACTGAACTCCTCAGTGACTTGTCACATCCTTAATATGTAGATACGTGGGTATCTTATATGATATATATATTATAAACAACCTGGACACTGCAAAGATCAAATCCTATACACTTTCAGCCTCATTAAATACGGGCTATGTGTTAAAACGTAGCCCGTAACTTTGAAAGTAGGACTTACGCTATAAAATTATCCCCGCAAAGACACCCGCCGACGACTTGTGGGGTAAGACGCAGGACAAACGAAAAATGCCTACGGGATGTGAACGTGGAACTTTGCAGCCCTTAAATCCTTTGATCTGTCAAGCCCGTAACCGCTACAATTCCAATCATGCTATGAAATTGCAACAAAGTCACCCGCGATCCAGGACTTGCAAGGGGGTTAAAGACCAATACGTAGCCCCGTAAATGCAAATAAAAACACACTAAAAGGGAAAGTCATGTAAGGTCTTACAATTAATATCACAACATTCTCAAGCTCTCAAATCGTCCCCGAAGAAATACTTTATTTAATGTTTATATTTTGTGTTATATTGATCCCGGAAATCAATGTGTTAATACATATCATGGAACTCGCATGTGATAAAATATCATGTTTACGGCTTTATTATTATTGCATTATTGTGGAATGTGGGTCATAACTCGTAATTGAAGTCAGTAGGACTTTGAAATCTACCCTCCCCTTTTTCAGTAACGCTGACGATCTCTTCTTCCATTGGCTCAGCCTAAACCCATAACTACGGTCTACACTAATTGATCGCCCGCAAGGCCGCGGATCCAACGTTCTACAAACGAGCTACGATTTGCTTCTCAAGCCCGTAGCTCGCAGTCCATTCTAATTTAATAGCAACGTAACTCAGCCAAATTTCAAGCCCGCAGCCGTTACCGGCTTCACGTTGGCCTTACTGGCTTGGAATTTAATAGGGCTGTTTGTATACTTGCCACTACTATGAAGGCAAGAAACCAATGTGCAGTAGCGATGATAAGTGGAATCCCTCCTCCCTTTGTTTTTCAGATGTTTAGTCATGTTCTACTCTCTGTGACCCTATATCCCAGGCATATCTGTCAGCCCCTGCCCTTCTAAACTCCATCAAGCTCACGTTCATTGCTTCAATAACCTCATCTATCCATCTCAACATCTGCCTCCCCCTTCTTCTGGTGCGTTCAATCTTTCCCAGCATCTGCCCTCACATCCGTATGTTACTACTGGGAATACTGTAGTAATAATACCAACCTATATCTTTACTTTTTAATTGCTTGTCCAGACTTGCCATAGCTTGCCTCCCCAGAAGTAAATGTCTTTTAATTTCATGATATTTTAATAATACATTTGTCTAGGAATAAACAAAAATCATTGTGTACCTCAATGAAGCAGTGAGCTATACCATGTAGAGTCACTCAAGATGGGCAGGCAATAGCAGAGAGGTCAGACAAATTGTGGTCCAGTGGAGAAGGAACTGGCACCGACTCCAGTATATTTGCCAAGAAAACCATATGCATAAGCACAACCAGAGTGATGTGCCTGAGAGTGCCGAGAGTTGGACACAACTGAAGGACTCAACAACAAAATACAGTATATATATTACATGACACACAATACATAGAGTTAGTATATTATGACTAGGAAATTGCCCGACAAAAATGCCAGGAATACAATGCTAAGGCTGGCAATGCTGTTTGCCACCTTGTGTCTCCTTTTCTCCCTCCTCTCTCTTGTGTTTTTTTGCACCCCTCTCCCTCTCCTGTACCTTCTTTCCCCCTCTCCCTTTCCCTCCCCTGTGTCTTTTTTCCCCTCTCTGCCTCTCCTGTTCCTCCTTTCCCCTTCTCCCTTTCCCCTGTGTCTCCTTTGCCCCTCTCTCTTCCCCCCCCCCCCCTCGTGTCTCCATTCCCCCTCCTCTCCCTCTTGTGTCTCCGTTCCCCCTCCTCTCCCTCCCTTGTCTCTCCGTTCCCCCTCCTCTACCTCGCTTCCCCCTCCTCTACCTCCCTTGTCTCTCTGTTACCACCCCTCTACCTCCTTTGTCTCCGATCCCCCTCCTCTACCTCCCTTGTCTCTCCGTTCCCCCTCCTCTCCCTCCCTTGTCTCCATTTCCACTCCTCTCCCTCCCTTGTCTCCGTTTCCCCTCCTCTACCTCCCTTGTGTGTCCTTTCCACCTCCTCTGTGTCTGTTACCAGGATGTAACCCTGCCAGCAGCGCCGCACTCACCAACTCTCCTCTTCGGGTCCTGTCTCTCGGTCGGAACTACTTTCTGGATGAAGCTGCGCATTGCGGATGCGCATCCCGCCTGCACGCTTAGGTCCCGCGGGTTCGCTGTTGACGGCTCGCCTCGCTTTGCGAGACTCACAAGTGCGTTACCAACACCGCAAACGTCACCAACATTCGCAGATCCACAACTATATATGCGATAACTTCTTATATTATCCTATTGGGGGTAACTATCTGTTTATTAGCTTGTGTCTTGGGTACTGCTCCATCTTTCTCTTTCCAGCTTAAATGTTTTTATCCTATAAGATCATTTTCTCCATATGGTCCATTAAACATAAGCCTCTTTTTCCGTGAGATTGTCATCTCCGCCGTCTCGTGTCTGAAGCGCTCTCAGTTCCACTTGATACATAGAATTAGCATTAACTGTAATAAGAATTCTGCCGTGAACAATGAACAGCTCAGCACAATATGACACAGGAGCCACTTTCATTGGGTTTTAATAAATTTAAACAATAAAATCTTGCATGCTTCACCAAAAAAAGTAATTTCTATTGAACTGCATTTCCCCTGAGTGGGCTGGAAGGCACGTATAGCGAGGGACGCGTTTCTGTATTATTGCTTTCTAAAAATATGAAAGGCAGCGCAGTAAGGATGGCACTCCTGTGGATACAATTATTTGTTTGTGATTTATTGGTTTTCTACTGGAAAACATGTTATCTGCCACAATTATTAGCATTAATAATATATAGGATAAAATATTACATTTTAATTTATTGGTTTACTAAACATAAAATAAAGCTCCAAACCTATCGTGATAAACACATATATGGCAGCATAATGTAATGAAATGTTACAATGTAGCTTTAAAAAGTTGCTTAAATGGATATGGCTGGTTTGTGGGTATTACTTTGTATATAATATCCCTGTGTATATATTTACATGTAAGCACTTTATTATATCACGAAGTGCTTATAAGCTCTGGTTTTACTGCCGGAAATCCCCACCCAAATTCCATCTTCAGTCAGGTCTGATCAGGTGCATCTAATTACCTGCTCAGGGAAGTTAACTCTTTCAGAGAAAGGAAGCTGTGTAAAGTCTGTGGCTCATACAAATCCCTTGTATTACTCTGTCACAATATCCAATTAAGTACTTTATTTTATTAAGAATTGCTTATAAGCTCTGTCTAAAATCAAACAAATAGTCCCTGTATGGGTCTGCCCACTGCAGCATATGCAGACAGAGACTCTGCTGTACTTGCTGTGCTATGTGTCTTTCTAACCAATAAGTGACAATCTCTGAGCAACATTCTGCAACAAGCGATGGAGATGTGGTTACTTATAGGCTAGGACACTACACTGCGCATCCTACAGAGTCTTTATCTGCATATACTGCAATGGACGAACCCATACAGAGGCTATTTATTTGATATTAGGCTGAGCTTTTAAACACTTCTTAATAAAATAAGGTACATAAAAGTAAATAAATAGCATGCATATTATATGACTTGTAAAATCTACAATCCTTCCATATCCCTTTAAGAAATGTCTATTTATCATGTGTTAATTTGGGTCATGAATGAGACGAAGAAAAGCTTGTATAAATAATTGCCAGAGTATCAGTCCTTGAAAACAAGTACTTCAGGCTTAATTAGCATTTTATATTTATTGCAATGCAGTTCAATTAGTGCGCATCTCAGCTTCCATATTCATAGCAGTGTTTTCTAGTGATTTGCTTTTCTGTACGAGACAAATCAGACAAATAATACATATTTTTGTCGGCATTCATATCTATCAGTAATGTCCACAGCTTTCATAGTTCACTTGTTATAGGGTAGTCCACACACTGACTTCTTGTTCAGGTAACACTCGAGGTACCAGCTCCCAAATGGGCATCATGCCATGGAGCACCATTGTATTTTTGCCTGTTGGCATATTTGAAAAAATCCATGGGAATTATATGGCAATCCAGAAGTGGACCCTTACTCAAACATAAACAAAAATGCAGGAATGATAGTACAGATTCCCTGTGGTTACACTGCACTGACCAGTTATCCCATAGCTTTCCTATTTAGGTAAGTACCAGTATTCCATACCTTCACAGATAGATGTGGTAAGTGTTACATTTTTGTTTGTTGGGATCACTGCATCGGGTAATAAGACTAGAATAAGGGCACACCCCTACAACCTGATTGTTTGCAGTACTAACACCACTTTCTGCAGGAAATAATGCCCACTCAGGATGCAGACATGAAAAGGGAGAAATCTCCTGTAGCAGACTGAACAACCCCATGGACGGGCCAGGACCAAAATGCCAAGCAATAATTTCTGTACATGTCAATCAGAAACCCCCAGAAATACCTTTCAGCCATAATTGGCTTTTTTAAGTGAGGTGCTACAGACCTTTCTAGGCACTGTGGCAACAAGTTGGCTAAAACTGGTTTGAGACTATAGACTAATTGGGTATCATTCCATATGGTGCCCGTCGTCTACACACAAGTTCATCTCTTACGCTGTTCTACCGCACCATCATACATATACACCTGTAATGTCTGTCCCAAGTTCCAGAATTTTGGGGGCTGGGCAAACAGTTGAATACAGAAATGTAGATTTATACAGTGTATCTGTGGGTTATTCTGAGAAGAACAACACTGTTCTATAAAAAGTCCAATAATATTATATTATTTCTCTTCATTTTCTGAAAAATAAAATAGAACATGTAGATCATTCGCTGGATTTCTGAATATTATTTTCTGGTGAACTTGGGTCATCACGGGGAGAGGAAGCTCCTTCAGCACCATGGACAGAAGTAAGACAATCACTATGGGAGAGATCCCGGTAGTAACATACGGATTTATTAAGAGCGGCACCATAAAGAAGTCTGAGCGCCGGAGAATTGCTGCCTTTGATTTGTGGTGTTGGAAAAAACTGCTCAGAGTCCCTTGGACAGCAAGATGATCCAATAAATCAGTACTACAGGAAATAAAGACAAACTGTTCACTGGAAGGTTTGAGACTGAAACTCAAATATTTTGTCCATATTATGAGAAGACTCGGATGGTCGGAAATATTGAAGGCACAAGAAGAAGGGGGCAGCAGACACAGAGATGGATAGATGAGGTAATTGAAGCAATGAACATGAACTTGAGGAATCTCAGAGGGGAAGTGGTTGACAGATATGCCTGGAGTGATGAGGTGCATAGGGTCATGTAGAGTCGGACACGTCTGAAGGACTGAATAACAACAAAAGTACACAGATAGATAAATGCGTGTATGGTGGTACCAATGATATATATTCTATGGAAGATAACATATCTGATGGCCTCATGTGACCCCAAGGTTATCTTCTGCTTATCAATGCTAGGAATTTACTATATTAATATTTGAAACATTCTTTATTATTTAAAATACATTAAGAAAAAGTAAATCTTAATTAGCAGAAGCTTCTTTCAGTTCTGCCCGCTGGTGTACCCTATAAGCCAATAGCAATAAACTAAAGTACATGACAGTAAATAAATACGCAGGATATTATATACCTGAATATCACCATGTAACGAGACATCGGATAAAGATCAGGGTTCATGTTAGCTTGAAAAGTATTTTTGGGTCACATATACTAAATAGTGTCGGAGATATTTAACTTTTTTTTTTGCTTTTATACTCTATGCAATTTTTTTGCTACTATCTGAAGAGGAAGCTTAATAAATAAGCAGGAGGTCTGTATTTGAACAATGGGAATTTGGCATGTACAACTACCAGTATATTAATTACATCTAGTGCAATGCTCATTAGATTAAAAGGACATGTTGTTGAGACCGAGGCTGCAAAAAGCAGTCTCAGCAAAGAAAATGGAAGCCTACAGTAAAGAATAATCACACACACAATCAAATTATTTATTCAAATATAAAGAAAAAAAATGACCAGATATGGAATGTGCTTGTATGAGACACTGAACACCAATACTTCAGAGTATGTGTCTTCACGAGCTGCAGAGGGCAAACACATACAAGGACTAGTTGTTTGAGCTTATAAACAATTCTTAATACAATAAAGTACATCAAAGTAATTAAATATTGTGACAGAGTAATACATTGTATTTGTATGAGCCATAGAATTTACACAGAACCCTTTCTCTGAAAGAGTTAACTTACCTGAGCAGCTAATTAGATGCACCTGATCAGACTGAATAAAACATTGAATCTGGGTGAGGATGTTAGGCTGTGAATACAGACCTTATAAGAACTTCTTAGTAAAATTAAGTACATAAAAGTAAATATATACACAGGAATGCTATATACAACGCCCAGGAACCTGCCATATCTCGCCATCTTAACGAGCATTAGCTAATTATCTCTACTTATTGGCTAGATCTACATTATTACTGTACTGTATGTTATGAGTCACTTTGGCTTGTACCTTTCCAGCCACCTGACATATTGCGATTAAACCTCGTTGTTTTTGTACAAGGTTACAGCGTTCACGGCATCGCTTTTTAATTACCACCCATGTAAGACCAGCGGCGTTTGTCACTTTTTATGCCGATCGCGCTGAGAACAGAACAATCTGCCCAATAAAAAAGAAAACTATTCCAGGGAAAATTTAAAGAGCAATTAAGATGTCATCACCTCCTTTTATAGCGTTTGTACGGAACGCCACTGCGCTTCATTCATTTAATTAAAATGTTAAGAGGTAGTCGCCACGGCGCAGAGAAAACACTAAATCCAATAGGAAGGAGTTCTGACTTAGAAAGGCTGCAGCGCTCCATTAGTTACATTGTAATATGGAACAGCCACAAAGTCATTATAAGAAGTAAAAATATACTGTATGTCCTTAATGACAAGACGCAATAACTACTTCCAATCCCTTAAAGGGGCGTGGAAGGTTTCTGGACGTTAGAAGATATATAATATGTCTTGTATCTGTTTGCTTTTATGTACTTTGTTTTATTAAGTAACAACAGAAATAGAGGCTCTCAATCAAGGAACTAACTAACCTTAATTCTAGGGACATGATAACCCACTGTGGGAGCAGCCTTTTTAGCCACTCGTGCCCATCACAGAGAGAAATATCCTGTATTATATCAGTCTGGTCCCACTCACTAGAGTGGTCCAGCCCCAAAATACCAGGCAATCATACACTGAACAGGAGAAACAGCAAACCCCAGACGAATGTTTCGCCCATAGTTGGGCCTCGTCAGTGAGCAAAGAGTCCACATCTAGAGTCCCCTATCACCCTTGGGGAGACTAAGCCCTGGGGGTCATTTGCATAAACAAAACAACTGAGGTGCTCATCAGAGAATGAACCAACCTTAATAGATTAGTTTTATGGGCATGATAACCCACTCTGAGAGCAGCTTCATTTAGGGAGGAATATCCTGTAATATATGGGTATGGTCTCCCTTGATAGAGTGATCCAGCCCTGAAATACCAGGCAATTCTACCCTGAACTGGAGAAATAGCAAACCCAAGATGTATGTTTCGCCGTTAGTTGGGCCTCGTCAGTGGGGTGATACTGAACTCTATAAGGCCCAGTGAGCAAGGGGTCCACATCTGGAGCCCCCTATTACCATTAGTGAGACTGAGCCTCCGGGGTCATTTGCATAAGCAACGATAAAATCAGAGAATGTACTAACCATAATAGGGTAGTTCTATGGCCATGATAACCCACTCTGAGAGCGGCCACTTTTAGCCACTTGTGCCCTTCACAGGGAGAAATATCCTGTAGTATATCAGTCTGGTGCCACTAAGTAGAGTGATCCAGCCCCGAAATACCAGGCAATTCTACCCTGAACAGTAGAAACAGCAAACCCCAGACTTATGTTTCGGCCATAGTTGGGCCTCGTCAGTGAGGTGCAACTCAACCTTTAGACTGACTCTTACCCAAAACCGCTCAACGACCCTATTAGAGTGGAAGTGATTAGCTCACTGGGGGCCTTTACTTTCATCTTAAAGTGAATTAATATTAAATATTACTATTATAAATCATTAAATAGATTTTGTATTAATGACCAACGCCTAATTGAAATCCCATCTCCTCTTATTAGAGCCCCGTAGCCTCACCCAGTTCCCTTATTGGGACGTATTTGTTGGCGATGTCATTTTCCGACATAATGGCTCATCTACATCGCACCAGCCATGAAAGGACATAAAGACGGTTCTGTTTGAGAACAGACGAGCTTCTACGCTGCCTCTAATTGATACAGTTTTTGCTTCAACCGATGTAGATCGAGCTCGAGATCAGAGGCAATAAAATGTAAGACACGATTTTGTTCAACTGTAAAATAATTATTGGAGACGGAAGTTGAACAAAAGTGAGAAGCTGGGAGAGGAACAATGGAGGGAATGAGGCACAATAGGGTTTTGTGAGACTGTTTCTTGATATTTATGAGACTTTTAGCATCAGAAAATAAATCACGTCCTCGTTAGACAAGGAACCGGAATAATTTTATAGAGTACGAATGATCCGAGGCGGGAGAGGGGGGGACAATGTAGATAAGGTAATAAAGCACCAAAGACACGACGGGGTCTGCTACAGGAAACAATTGTTTTAGAATAAATGTGTAGTGAATTAACTCTTTATGTCCGAGGAACACAACGTCATATATGAGGGGTTAACAGCAGATGTGTCAAAATACCGGGACCATTAACAAGCCAACCGGTGCTTCCATTGGCTCTCCTAAAAATCAGGGAGTGAAAGCTATGAGGTGCTGTTGTATTCGTGTTGTTCAGTCATGTCTGACTCTCCGTGACCATATGGACCACAGCACACCAGGCACAATTGTTATGTCTCGTGCTTAACCATAAGGTTATCTTGGCAAAGATCCTAGAGAAGGTTGCCAGTTCTTTCTCCAGTGGTCCGCTATTTGTCTGATCTCTCAGCTATGGCCTGTCCATCTTGGGTGACCTTACATGGCATAGCTCACAGCTTCATAGAAGGGGTATGAGGTGTAGGCACCCACATCATTTCAGCCCCTGAAACTTTCTCTTTAATAACCTCACAGAATATAAAATCCTAATAAGGTACTTGGAGCCTAATGGTCGCCACTGATAACCTCTCCTTGAAATATATATATCAGCTCTCTGCGTCCTTCTTCCTGATTACCTTTCCAGACCCAGCTATTTTCATCACAAGAGACAGGAAATATGAACAATGTATAGGGATGAGACTTGCTGGCCCCATGGCCACACCTGGGAGTCCCTCCCTGCTGATATCAGAACCCTGGTGCCTTGTTTAGTTATGGACAATGGAAGAGACTCAAGTGGTGAGGTTTAAGTTGGGTATGTGGACATGTTGGTTGTTTCCTGTTTAACTAGTTATGGGCAGGACATTTAATCATGTTTGTGGGCTGACCAAAGTGAACGGTACCATCTTGAAACAGAGTGCAAGTGTCTGAGCTGTATCTACGTGGATGGAAGGGGTTAAAAGGGACTTTACTTCAAAGGTCTTGCTGGGAGAACTATTTCCCTTGGAAGGCAAGGGGATTCCTCCATACTCAACCAGATGGCTCCACTGTCCTAGGGTTCCCTCATACAGGAAGGTGAGTGCTTCGTATCCTCTCCAGGACCACAGCCTAACCATAAGAGTCGCAGAGCGTTGTCAGTCCATCTGTCAGGGGAGCAAGCCACATGGATCTGCAGCCTTCTATATCTGCTCCCGAGGCTGACCAGATACTCATAAGAGGTCCATGTGGCGATACCCCTTTACTTCACCACGTTGAGAGACTCCTCACTGGTGGCAGTTACAGGCCACCTGGAGGGGGGGGGGGGGGCAGTGACCGGTATAAACCCTCCTCAGACAACATACTTCCTAATACTTCCTAAAGAAAGCCATGGCAGAGAGCTGGGAAATACACAGCCTGAAACAGGAGGCCTCTCAAAATTCATATACTGCCATTAGATTAGTAGTTTAGTTAGACTATATATTCTCCCAACTCCCCAATCCCCCAACCCAAAAACACTATCACAAGAAATGAGACCCTGACTAGCACCACAAGACCACTCCCCGACCTCCAGACCTTATAAACCACATGTATGTTACTCCTGCCTTTGCTCTCCAGACTTGGCTGACTCAGTAATTCCCAATAATCCTGATTCCCATCACTTCCCCGCCACTTATTACAATAAATCTCATCATTTGTATTGTCTATTCTCATGAACAAGATGGAAAACCTTATTTGTGTTTATTGTTTAACACCAAATATCTGGAATCAATAAATAGTGATTTTGTTCTTTAGTCATTTAGTCGTGTCTGCAACAATTCGCAGCCACTGCCCCTCTGAGATCCATCAAGCTCATGTTCATTGCTTTAATGACCACAACTACCCATCTCCGCCTCTGCTGCCCCCTTCTTCACGTGTCTTCAATCTTCCCCATCATCAGAGTCTTCTATAGGAATCCTGTCTTCTCATGATATGGCAAAAATATTTGATCTTCATACTCATAATCAACCCTTCCATTGAACAGTTTGGCTTCATTTCCTGTAGTACTGATTGGATCTTCTTGCAGTCCAAGGGACTCTAAGTAGTTTTCTCCAACACCATAGAAGGCGTCAATTCTACGTCGCGGAGACTTCTTTATGGTCACGCTCTCACATCCCTATGTTACTACTGGGAATACCATAGTTATATTTATGTTTGTTGACAGTATAATATCTTAACTTTTTACTAGCTTTTCCAGACTTACCATAGCTTTCCTCGACAGAAGCAAAAGTCTTTTAATTTCATTGCTACCCTGGCAAATTGATGTTTATTACCCATGGGATTTTTCCTTGGCTGGGCACCATATAAATGTTTAGCTCTTAAAAAAATAACAGAAGTGATATTATAGGGCAAAGTTTAAAAAAAATGTTTTTAAAATTTGTTGCAAAGCTGAAATACTTTATAATATTTGCATTTTTCTAGCATAACTACAAATGAAATCATTAAGAGACGATGGGCGCAGAGCTGTGCAGACATTGCTTCTGGCTCTCGGTATGATGTAAAGGTGAGAGCCGTACAATCTGTCACAGCCCCCAGGGATGTCCCCAAGCTGGGCCTGGAACTCACAAACAAACTGTTCACATTGTATTTGCATGCCAATACCCAGAATCCTTTGCTCAGACACCTCTTGAAGATTTCGGTTCTTGGCAGTGAATCTAATACCTGCGAGCAGCATATGAATAAGCAACGTCCCCTGTCACATATTCCGAGCAAAGCTTCCCTCCTGGCAAGAAAGTGGAACAGATGGTATTACAAATACATTATCAGATATTACCGGCGGTGAATGTAGCTATGGCAATGTTGGGAGTTTCCCAAATCAAACAGGTAAATAGCTTCATAAATAAATAAATAAATATATACAGCTGCATTTTATTGTGTTTGTGACCGGTTGTGTAACTCTGGCCACATTTCCAAGCTCCTGGGTACATTTATAGCAACAAATAAAAATCACTTTCTGACTAAAGAGTTGGTGTTATGGTGATATTGGGTGGACACATGGATGTAGGAACTGGCGGATAAGGGGGACAAATCACCCCAGATTTTTCAACATATGTCTACATGACATGGTCAAGGACGCTGATGGGGGTCAAAAATCAGCAAAATGGTGCTCAGCGAAAGCCGAAAAGAATTACCCCGGACATGGACAAGGACACTGCATAGTAGATATGGACTGAAATTTATATTGAGGGCTTGTTGAAGGCCACTTGATGATAAGAAAGGCGTGTCCTTGGGCATGGGCTAAGAAGTCAATGGGGGCCAGAAGAGCTTAGAAGGCTGGGAGAGAGCCCTCCACCAATCCCCAGGCTTGGACATATATAACAAAATTCACTTATTTCAAGCACATAAAATGCACCAAAAAGGGCAAATAACATATATTTTATAGAGACAGAGAGTACCCTTTGATAGTGCACACCTACTAATCCCAAATTTGTATGGATTTACATATAAAAATAAAACGTAACTTTTAATAACTGCTATTAAAAACTTTTAGACACAGCAAAATAGAACAGTATTAGTATAGATATTAATTATAAGGTGCATTATTATATTAAGTTCTATATTAAAGCACTGGCACTTCATTGTATTAAAGCACTGACACTTTTTTACTTCTTCTATTGCCTTAATGGCATTTCCTGAAAGCACTTAATATAATAATGCACCTTATAATTAATATCTATACTAATATTGTTCTATTTTGCTGCGTCTAAAAAAATTTAATATCAGATATTAAAAGTTACGTTTTATTTTTATATGTAAGTCCATACAAATGTGGGATTAGCAGGTGTGCACTATCAAAGGGTACATAAAATGCACGATGCATAAATTGGTTTGCTCATATAATTATTATTTCTTGTTTATAACATTTAAATGCATCATTTATTGAGACAAATTTAAATTTACTAATAGAATTGACTTTATATGATCTTATGTTCTGTTACAAGGAGGAGGAGCAAGTCGCTCAAGGAGGCTAATTGTTGGCAGTTTGTGTGAATTGGGCAAAATGTTAACTAGAAGAGACATCAGCAGCAGAGTAAACCAAGAGCTTTGTAATGTATTCGGCCACGTTCCCTTCCACGGTGCAAGAAAATATACAAAACACTCAAGTTTAGCTAATCTGAGAAGAAAAAAAATAGTTTTTGAGTACATAACGTTATCTAAAGAAAGGAGGGACGGTAATACGAGAGGGAGAAAATAGTTCCAATAATCACAAAAAAGATACGTAAGAGTACCTAGAATACACTCGTAATCAGGTAAATGATAAATGTGTCAAAGGAACCCGAGTTATGGCCAGCAGCGTAAATATATATTATTACAAAAAGAAAGGTGGGGAGACATTGTTATGTCTAGCCATAGACTTTCCCATTATATATCCCCTTCTTTCTGGGTTTTAGGCGACCCTGTCCTGAATTTACTGACCATGTAAAACCACAGAGGTGATCAGTAGGACATCAGTGGGATTTGTCCCAGACAGAATAGAGTAGAAATGAAATATTACTCAGGTTCAGGGAGTAAGTGGTGGGTCCCAATGAGCCGCCACTACACTCGGGTTATATGGGGCCACAGAGCTAAATTACATATATCCCCTGAAGTGTCTATTTTACCTCTCCAGGATATGATACATAAATATGTGATCTTAGTGACTTGTAAGAATTGTATTCTGGTGTATTATATTCTCTGCGATCTTTACTTGATGATCAGTATGGACCAATTGGCATTTGTCATTTATTCTCATGGACTCGCCATGAGGCTTATTTGACTAGTTATGATGTATACCTGATAATCAATATATATTAAATTGGTATATGTCATTTATCCTCTGTTTTTACAGTTCACGCATATATAATGTGTTGTCTATATTTTGTTGCTATCGTGGCCTTAACCTTAGTGTAGGACATTTATTTTGTCTCAATTAATGGTATCAAAGATGTAAGTGTGTTGCGTTATATATTGGACTATTACATTCTGGACACATTACTTATTTTTCTATGCTATCAATAAAGGTTATATTTTATTTAATTCTCTAGTTGGTCCTCTGTTTGATTCTACATCATGGATGCTGTACAATGGGAAAGTCTATGACCAGACATAACGGTGTCCCCCCTTTTTTTTTACAATAGTCTGGCCTTCTGAGATATCATAATTGGCAATGTCAACTTCTTCTGTTACTTTCTATTTATTGAACAGAAGATTTTCCTTGATTTAAACAAATGTCTCAACTTTTTCCACCAACCACTAGATTACAAGCCAACGGTGTAACTCCAAGGGAGATAATACTAAGACGGAGATTTACTAAGCCTCATAGTGCTATGCATCACTTCCTATGGGAAAATATTCACTACTGCAATTCCCAGTCCTTGCTATAGGGGATTTTGTGAGTCACATACGCTGTAAAGTTCTGTTCCCTCAGGAGGACTTAAGGGGTTAACTTCCATACACAGTTAATAAGCTGCATCCAGGCAGCCCTGATACCAGACTGCTCCTGGAGTATTGATTCAGCTGCTTCTGGACTGATGGTTTACAGTTTGACCTGGAGAAAGACACACACAGCGAGACAGCAGCTTGAAGCTTATGATCACTTGGGGCAGAGTGGAGACCTGAAAATCTGAAGACTACACAGGCTAATGATTTTACCGACTATTTCCTCCATTCTTGCCATGGCAGTCTATCGTCTTCTCTCCCACCTCCCTTGCACGGGTTTATCAGTGCTAGAAACAAGACAGGACAGGTGGTACCATGTTAGGTAGTAGAACATATACGAGTATAGGGACATTGCAAAAATAAATAATGCAAATGAAATAAAGATGATAACTGTAATGGCAGACTAGAAAGAAAAAGTGAGGACTAGGAGCAATGTGATCCCCCACCCATCTACCAGTCGTCCTTGTCACTGTGCCCCCCATTGCATAGTAGTAGTTGTTATGTGCTCCCTCCATGATTACACATTCTTGATCCTGTGATGTATCTTCAATACAGGAACATATTTCCATCGTCCTGTTTCCAAACATTTGTTTAGCAAGCCTGGACCTGAGCCGCATGCTAACGGCGGGAGATGTATCGGCTTTGTGTCGCCGTCCTGCCTCATACTGCCTGCTAATCAGCACAAACTAAAGAGATGCAGCACTATCTACATTAATATAAAGCTGTAAAAAGTGCACAAAACACAAAGTACACTCCGGTATAAATTTCCATTGCATGAATAAAAAGCAGAATTGTTCAATAAAACATATGCTGCGACTCTAATTGTCCTCGGTGACAGCAGAAGAAGCTGTGAAAGTGCTAAACACGTCGGCTCCATATAAAGCAGATCTAGAAGATTTCCAGCCGCTGCGCTCTCCTTTCATGTTCTTTCTTTTCTTGTTATGTTGAAACTTTGAATCAATGTTTTTTCCCTTGAGACCTGTTTTTGTGTGTCTGGGATACAGGAGTCAGCAACAGGACCAGCAAACGAGCATAACCCATCACTGGCACAGTGCCTTGCAAAAGTATTCACCCCCCTTGACTTTTTACCTATTTTGTTACATTACAGCCTTAAGGTCAATGTTTTGTTGATCTGTATTTTATGTGATGGATCAGAACACAATAATCTAAGTCCTTGTGCTGTCTGTGAGGGTGTAAGTTTTTTATTTTTTTTATTAATTTTCGTTTTTTTTCTGCTAGCGCTGGATAATCCTGACTCACAGACTAAGCTCGGACTTATTGTACGTAGGGTGTCTTGTGACATCTCTTCAATCTGTTCATGTAACAAACATGCGCACGTCCCAGTTACTCTCCTTGGCGCTGAATGTAGATCTACCATTGAACTATTGTATATCCTCTGGTGAAGAACCTAGGTCTCTGTGCTGCCTCTCTGAATAATGCCCTCCTTGCCCGGTCTGTGAGTTTTGGTGGGCGGCTGTCTCTTGGCAGGTTTGCTGTTGTGCCATGTTCTTTCCATTTGGTTATGATAGATTTGATGGTGGAGGGCATTAATCAGAGAGGTAGAACAGAGACCTAAGGTAACACTGGAGGAGCTGCAGAGATCCACAGCAGAGACTGGAGTATCTGTACATAGGACGACAATAAAATGTATGGAGGAAGGTGCTCTGGTCTGATGAGACTAAAATGTAACTTTTCGGCCATCAAAGAAAACGCTATGTCTGGCGCAAACCCATCACATCACCCAAAGAGCACCATCCCCACAGTGAAACATGGTGGTGGCAGCATCATGCTGTGGGGATGTTTTTCAGCAGCTGGGACTGGGCACTACATACCTCCGAAGTAATAATATAACAACCTTAGCGACTGTGTAAGACTAGAGCATAGAAGTAGAAGAAAATCATATCTAGCAGACTCTGCTTTTGTCATGGGGTTCCATCTTTGAACGTTAGTCTGCCTGCAGGCTTGTGGCAAGGGTTGTCCTATTGGTCCGTACTCTTCTATTGTCTAGGTAACAAAAATGAATAGAGAAGTCATAGAGTCACCCATTCTATCTATTCCCCAAGATTTGAATACAATAGTTAAGAAATACAATTTATTTATATTAAACTGTTTGAAACACTTAGCACATTATCAAATTAAGTTCTTCACCAGAAGATATACAATAGTTCAATGGTAGATCTACATTCAGCGCCAAGGAGAGTAACTGGGACGTGCGCATGTTTGTTACATGAACAGATTGAAGAGATGTCACAAGACACCCTACGTACAATAAGTCCGAGCTTAGTCTGTGAGTCAGGATTATCCAGCGCTAGCAGAAAAAAAACGAAAATTAATAAAAAAAATAAAAAACTTACACCCTCACACACAGCACAAGGGGAGAGGCAGGGAGCCTGGGAGTGAGGTTGTAAGTTTTACATCGTCAGGCCCATAAAGTAGATGGTGGGAGAGGCTTGTGTTGAGTGCCGAAGGTGCTCATTGCGAGCCAGGAAGGGGGGGTTGGCCAAGGCCAAAGGCGCCCATTTCAAGGCGAGCGATGAGTGCCAAAGGCGCTTATCGCAAGGCCCAAGGGGTAGAGCCTTGCATTGTGTGGCAAACAGCATTGCCAGCCTACAAAATGTTATTCCCGTCGCTAGTTTGTAATAATGAGATGTCTAACCTAAGACTGTGCGTGCATGATGATGACATTACGTACACAGTAAGTTTAAGGCCGAACTAAATACAAGTTACACTATAAGTCTTTGGGAATAAATCTCTACAATCTTTTCACATCTGGATCCCACAATGTATTCCCATTCAGCCTCTATCCGGTTGGATGGGTACCATTACAGGACATTATTTTCAAATCTTGACACAGATTATTTGTCATATTGAGGTCTGGGCTTTCTCTGGGCCATTCAAATGCATTCATGTTCTTAGTTTTAGACCATTCCGGTGTAGTATTGTCTGTGAGACGAGGATCATTGTCCTGCTGGTAGATGAACATCTGCCCCAGTCTCCATTCTCTTGTAGACTGAGGATTTATGTTTGGCTTCATCCAACCGACCCACAATACAGACCAGTTTCCCAGTTCCTGACATAGGAAATCATCACCACAACATGATGCTACCACAAACATCCTTCACCGTAACACATCATAACCTAAACACAGACTAGTTTTCCCGTCCCTTTCATTGGAAAGCATCCCCACAACATGATGCAACTACCTTCACCTCACCAGATCTTTTAAATCCAGACTCGTTCTCCAGTTCCTCTCTTTGGAATGCATCTCCACAAACAATGCTACTACCGACATGTTTCACCACTGCAGATCCTAGCCTCAATCTAGACTATTGACCTCCAAGAAGGGGGCAAGCACACATTTTTTTGGACCCCCTTAATAATGGCTACAGAATGAAGAGCGAGGCATTTGTGGACACATGTGTGTGTCCCAGCTCAGCTTCCCAGAATGCAGTGCAATAACTGTTTTTCTCGGAACTCTGAGCTGGAAGCAGGTTTTTTAACTTGATTTAGACATTCAAATGTGAACACAGATGTACTATTTATTTACTATATATATATGTATATATGCATGTGTGTCTATATATATATTTTTGATGTTTGAAATGGTGTATGGATTGAAGAGCGAGGCATTTGTTGACACATTTGCATGTCCCTGCTCGGCTTACCAGAATTTTGAGATGGAAACAGTTTTTTTTTAACTTGCTTTAGACATTCAAATGTGAACACAGATGTACTATTTATTTACTATATATATTCCACAACAATCATTTAGTGTATGGTGAGCACAAAAGTGAGAAAAGCTCTCCACCGTACAAAGTACAGAAAACGAATAATACATTAATAAGCCCATTTGAATGTCTAAAAGGCGGGGACATGCAAATGAGAATACAATGTACCTCACTCTTTTAATCCAAAAATAGCAACTTTATACATTGCTCCCTTAAAGCATATGCCCGCTGTATTAAATAGCTTTTAAGCAAAGCATCGGGTTGTGTAAAATCCAACCCGATGCTTTGCTTAAAAGCTGTTTAATACAGCGGGCATATGCTTTAAGGGAGCAATGTATAAAGTTGCTATTTTTGGATTAAAAGGGTGAGGTTTACTATATATATATATATATATATATATATATATATATATCTACACATATATATATATATATATATATATATATATATATATATATAAAGGGGCCTGCAAAGGTCCCTAGGAGCCACAAAGGGCCAAGGGAGATGACATGGGGCTGCAGAGGGCCTGGGGTCACAGGGAGGGCTGAAAGGGGCTATTAGGGGCTGAGGGGGTCACAAGGGCTGGCAGAGGGACATGGGGGGCCACATGGGAGACAAGGGGGGCACAGGGGTCTGTAAGGGGCTACAAGGGGCTGAGGGGTCCACATGGGCTGGCAGAGGGTTGTGGGGGGGCACAGGGTGCCAAAGGTAGACAAGGGGGATCACATGGGCTATGGGGGACTGAAAGTGGGCTTGGGAGGGCTGTGGGGGCCACGGAAGGGCCGAGGGGGCCTCAGTGCGGCAGCTCCCCTCTGGTTTCTATCACCTCAACCTCGGCTCTCTCCTTTATAGTTAGCACTGACATCTTTGTTGCTTCTCTGACTGACGCTTTCATTACCAGGTTACTGAGTTCTGGTGGACGTCCTTCTCTACGCAGGGCCACAGTTGTGCGTTATTTTTAGTACTTTTTTATAATTGATGTATCAGAGGATGTTCACTGTTTGCAGTATATTTTTATAACCCTGATCGGTACTTCTCCTGATGTGTTTGTTGTTTATTTAGATTTGTTTGTTGTTTATTTAGATGTACTCTCTACCAGACTCGGGGACCTTCCAGAAACAGGTGTATTTATTCTGAGATCAGGTAACACTTCATTGAACCGAATGTGTGATTTCTGAAGTGAATTGGCAGTACCCGAGCTTACTTTGGCTTTTCATACGGGGTAAATACTAAAACAACTCATCTTCTTCCATATCTACCTGGTCTGTTTTATTTAGACACTTAAATCAATTCCCGGTTGTAACACTGCGCGCAAAGTTACCCAAGGAACTCAAGGTCAGGGGGTCTTTTCCGGTTTATTAGACCCACCGCCCATTCCCTTTTTTTGCTTCTAGTTTCTAAAAATATATTTTTGGAAATATATCTCTAGAACAAGGTACAGTTTTCTAGATAATCTGTATTTACCTTTTTTGGCTTCAATTCCCGTTCCAATAGAACCAAGAATTATTTGGGCTTTATCAGTTGTTTTGTTGTATTTTTGTTGTATCTTTTTTTATCTTTTACGGACATTTCCATGTAACTTTCGTTATAGCCTTCTTTATACCCCCGGTCTCACATCCATATGTTACTTCTGGTATACGGTTAGATCATCGTGACGCTATACATGTACAGCAGCTCCGGCTGAAAGTCTCCCTTTTAGAAATAGTTTTCATTTAACACAATCCTAACAATCAATGAGGCAAAGCAAGTCAACTACTACCATTACATGGCTTATGTAAGGATCATACAAATTAGTAGGACAGCCTCCTGGGCAGATCTGCTCCCACCCCTGGATATCTAACAGGAAGTGGAGCGAAGCCCTGAGAGTTTATTAAAATATTGAATTATTGGTAATAAAATAAAATAATAAATACATTAAATGTGCACTAGTGGTTAAATAAACCTGGTCTCAAGTGCCAAGTTCATACAGCAGATGGTTAAGAAAAAAATAATTCACAATTATACCTGGAAGCTGCTTAATGCAGTAATGGTGGATCCTGAATTAGTGGATAGCCTGGGACCACCACCACCCCGACCCCCACAAGTCTCTTTATGCAGGTACCTTGTCTACAGTAATGTGAGGAACAAGCCATCCAAGCTCTGATCGTGCAGATCATCTCACCGCTGCCATCAGCACTCCCAGGATTGCTCTTTCATGCAAATTAGATGCAGATCATTTAGCGCCACTCACTATGGCATGAAGCAGCCGCTCTGTTAAACAAAGAGGTTAATGCCAACGTGGTAGATGTAAATGACTCAGAGACAGAGGCATAATAGTCTGCGGATGGGTGTGCTGCAATATACTATATACAGAGAAAAACTATCCCACTAAGAGTCCCCAGAATAACCCTCAAATTGTGTTATTCAAATAATTCAAAATATATAACAAACCAAATATTAGTGTTGATGACTCTGCTAGGCATGAATATTTGGTGAAGACTTGGTTTATGAGAGGAGGAGAATACATTTTCTGGAGAGCAGTGCTTGCATTTAATAAAGTTGCTTGTTTCTAGGTATATGAGGAGAGAGGGGCTGGTGTCAAATTCAATGAGATCCAAATAGGAAATGATAACGCCATATAAGATGAAATCCTGTATACATAAACAGAGATAAAGTATCATATGTTCATGTTAATTGCTTACACAGAAACTAATGCTGGCTACAATGTTGCAAATGTTCAGCTTCCCATGAACATAATGAGTCCTTTAATAATTAATTAGAATGAGGCAGCAGCACTCCTCCTAATTCCACAAGTCGCAGTATTGTCATCATTTCCCCCAATTTTACAATAATTGCGCATGTAGATGTTGCCACTTTCAGAAGAACAGTAAATTGTAAGTTTGTGAGTTTTCAATTCTATGTTGCTACTCTGGGAACAAGCCATATGTAAGTTTGATTTTAAGCTCAAAGACAGGGTCCTCCATTCTTTGCAAAGTGTTAAAATGTTTTTTGCCTTGTACTTAACCCCTTTATAGTGATATGGAATATGTTGGTTCATAACAAATAAAAATTATAATAATAAAAATTATAAAAGTAATAATAACAGTCAGAATATAAATCATTATTCACAATGAATCCACTGATTGTATTCTTTATTTATTTAAAAAAAAACATAATGATTACAGTAATGTCATCAATAACATGGAGCTGAATCAGAGATCAGTGAAGAAAGTCTCCGAAACCACCAAATTTCCAAAAATCCCTCTCAGAACCCAGAACCTATTTAATCAGTAGCATGCAATTTGCATAATAAACCATTCTACAAAAACTTTCATGACAATACTTGACAGCAGCGCACTGACGTCAGACGCCTAGATTGCCTGTCAGTGGAGACTGTGTATGTAGTTATGGAGAGTATCCTCTTAATTCTACGTTTCCAAATAAATTAGAATTACTCATCAAATACTGAGAATTTACCAGTAGTGACATAGGAAAAATGTACTTACATCTGGGGCATGGGCTTAATGAAGACTTATCAGGCTTACATAAATTCCTTACAGCATTTACAGTGCCTTGCAAAAGTATTCACCCCCCTTGGCATTTTTCGTATTTTGTTGCCTCACAACCTGGAATTAACATGGATTTTTTGAGGATTTGCATCATTTAATTTACAGAACATGCCACAGCTTTGACAATGTTTTTTTTTATTTTTTATTGTAAAGCAGACAACAAATAGGACAAAATAACAGAAAAAGTCAATCTGCATAACTATTCACCCCCATAAAGTCAATACTTTGTAGAGCCACCTTTTGCGGCAATCTCAGCTCCAAGTGGCTTTGGATAAGTCTCTATGAGCTTGCCACATCTTACCACTGAGATTTTTGCCCATTCCTCCTTGCAAAACTGCTCCAGCTCCTTCAAGTTGGATGGTTTGTGCTTGTGAACAGCAATCTTTAAGTCTGACCACAGATTGTCTATTGGATTGAGGTCTGGGCTGTGACTCGGCCATTCCAACACATTTATGTGTTTCCCCTTAAACCCCCCAAGTGTTGCTTTAGCAGTGTGTTTGGGGTCATTGTCCTGCTGGAAGGTGAACCTCCATCTTAGCCTCAAATCATGCACAGAGTGGTACAGGTTTTGCTCCAGAATATCCCTGTATTTAGCACCATCCATCTTTCCCTCATCTCTGACCAGTTTCCCAGTCCCGGCTGCTGATAAACATCCCCACAGCATGATGCAGCCACCACCATGTTTCATGGTGCTCTTTGGGTGATGTGGTGTGTTGGGTTTGTGCCAGATATAGCACTTTCTTTGATGGCTGAAAAGTTCAATTTTAGTCTCGTAAGACCAGAGCACCTTCCTCCATACATTGTGGGAGTCTCCCACATGCCTTTTCGCAAACTCAAAATGTGCCATTTTGTTTTTTGCTGAAAGTAATGGCTTTCTTCTGGCCACTATGCCATAAAGCCCAATTCTATGGAGCGTACGACTTATTGTCATCCTATGTACAGATACTCCAGTCTCTGCTGTGGAACTCTGCAGCTCCTCCAGGGTTACCTTAGGTCTCTGTGCTGCCTCTCTGATTAATGCCCTCCTTGCCCGGTCCGTGAGTTTTGGGGATAGGACGGGGTGGGCGGCCGTCTCTTGGCAGGTTTGCTGTTGTGCCATGTTCTTTCCCTTTGGTTATGATAGATTTGATGGTGCTCCTGGGGATCATCAAAGATTTGGATATTTTTTTATAACCTAGCCCTGACTTGTACTTCTCAACAACATTGTCCCTTACTTGTTTGGAGAGTTCCTTGGTCTTCATGGCAGTGTTTGGTTAGTCGTGCCTATTGCTTAGGTGTTGCAGCCTCTGGGGCCTTTCAAAAAAGGTGTGTATATGTAATGACAGATCATGTGACACTTAGATTGCACACAGGTGGACATCATTTCACTAATTATGTGACTTCTGAAGGTAATTGGTTGCACCAGAGCTTTTTATGGGATACATAACAAAGGGGTTGAATACATACGCACATGGCAATTTTCAGTTTTCTAAAAAATAGTTTGATGTATATATTTTTCTCATTTCACTTCACCAACTTAGACTATTGTGTTCTGATCCATTACATAAAATGCAGATTAACAATTAAGGAAGTAATGTAACAAAATAGGTAAAAACTCAAGGGGGGTGAATACATTTGCAAGGCCATATATATTACTTAATACTATGAATGAGTTTAATAATTTATGATACATGGGCAGTTATGTCAAATCAATGGCACCCCGTCTATAGCGTGCTCTGGAAATGCGCATCGGCGTTAGCGCGCTGACAATTGCAAGCGTTAGTGTAATGTGTGCCGACAAAAGCACTCAGGAGATCTTATACACCCCGTCGCATCCTGTATGCCCCCTGTGTGATATCCGTTGTGTTCCCCCTGTGTGTCATGCAGTGAGAGATACCTCTCACTGCATGACACACGGTGGGAAACCAACGGATAACACACGGGGGGCACACAGGGCAGACAGGATGCGTTGGGTGTCGGGTGTGCACACGCATGTGTTGGGTGCACGAGCGCATGTGTCGGGTGCGTGTTTTAGTCAAGCCCGATTTAGTGTAGTTGCGAATGTAGCAGCTCGCATTCGGCGGCGCGCATTTTTGAGTTGCGGTAAAGTCGTGCTACCCAAATCAATAGTATCATAGAGTGTTTGTTACTATTTAGACTGATACATTATAACAGACCACTGGCAACTTTTGTATTTCTGTGTAGAGTTTGCATGCGAACAAAACACTTCAAATCACCTGAAATAATGACCTGACCTGATCAATCAACTACACCTGCTTACTATTCCTCTTACTTTCTTCTTCCTTATTATATCTTCCCTTTTTCTAATTTTCTCCTCATCATGTCTCCAACAACTTAACCATCTCACCTTCCCTACTCTTCTCCCCTGTACTTTGCTCCCACGAGAAATGCTTTTGTAAGTCTCACTTTCATCTCTGCTCACTCTCACTGTTTATTTTGCTGGCAGCCGGAGATATATGTCCTAAACCAGTCCCCTCATTTACTCCCACCTTTTATCAGTCATGCTCAGCCCCATGAGCAGAAACCCCCCAAAACCCCCATAACTTAATACCAATCACCTGTCACAAACCTGCCATTCTCATGCGCCCTCTTGAATGCAAAGCCTATTTACAGAAAACTTCCTTTCATTCATGACCTGTCTATTACCAACTCCCTCATCTAATGGTTAGAACTGAAAATAGTAGTGGATGTAAGACACAAGCATATATAAGACAAGGTATGAGTAGTGGATGTAAGACACAAGCATATATAAGACAAGGTATGAGTAGTGGATGTAAGACACAAAGCATATATAGGACAAGGTATGAGTAGTGGATGTAAGACACAAGGCAAATATAGGACAAGGTATGAGTAGTGGATGTAAGACACAAGCACATTTAAGACAAGGTATGAGTAGTGGATGTAAGACACAAAGCATATATAGGACAAGGTATGAGTAGTGGATGTAAGACACAAGGCAAATATAGGACAAGGTATGAGTAGTGGATGTAAGACACAAAGCATATATAAGACAAGGTATGAGTAGTGGATGTAAGACGCAAGCATATATAAGACAAGGTATGAGTAGTGGATGTAAGACACAAGGCAAATATAGGACAAGGTATGAGTAGTGGATGTAAGACACAAGCATATCTAAGACAAGGTATGAGTAGTGGATGTAAGACACAAGCATATCTAAGACAAGGTATGAGTAGTGGATGTAAGACGCAAGCATATATAAGACAAGGTATGAGTAGTGGATGTAAGACACAAGGCAAATATAGGACAAGGTATGAGTAGTGGATGTAAGACACAAGCATATCTAAGACAAGGTATGAGTAGTGGATGTAAGACGCAAGCATGTATAAGACAAGGTATGAGTAGTGAATGTAAGATGCAAGCATATATAATACAAGGTATGAGTAGTGGATGTAAGATGCAAGCATATAAAAGACAAGGTATGAGTAGTGAATGTAAGACACAAGCATATATAAGACAAGGTATGAGTAGTGGATGGAAGACACAAAGCATATATAAGACAAGGTATGAGTAGTGGATGTAAGACAGAAGCATATATAAGACAAGGTATGAGTAGTGGATGTAAGACAGAAGAATATATAAGACAAGGTATGACTAGTGGATGTAAGACACAAGCATATATAAGACAAGGTATGAGTAGTCGATGTAAGACAGAAGCATATATAAGACAAGGTATGAGTAGTGGATGTAAGACAGAAGAATATATAAGACAAGGTATGACTAGTGGATGTAAGACACAAGCATATATAAGACAACGTATGAGTAGTCGATGTAAGACAGAAGCATATATAAGACAAGGTATGAGTAGTGGATGTAAGACAGAAGCATATATAAGACAAGGTATGAGTAGTGTATGTAAGACACAAACATATATAAGACAAGGTATGAGTAGTGGATGTAAGACGCAAGCATATATAAGACAAGGTATGAGTAGTGGATGTAAGACACAAAGCATATATAAGACAAGGTATGAGTAGTGGATGGAAGACACAAGCATACATAAGACAAGGTATGAGTAGTGGATGTAAGATGCAAGCATATCTAAGACAAGGTATGAGTAGTGGATGGAAGACACAAGCATATATAGGACAAGGTATGAGTAGTGGATGTAAGACACAAGCATATCTAAGACAAGGTATGAGTAGTGGATGTAAGACGCAAGCATATATAAGACAAGGTATGAGTAGTGGATGGAAGACACAAGCATATATAAGACAAGGTATTAGTAGTGGATGTAAGACACAAGCATATATAAGACAAGGTATGAGTAGTGGATGTAAGACACCAGCATATATAAGACAAGGTATGAGTAGTCGATGTAAGACACAATCAAATATAAGACAAGGTATTAGTAGTGGATGTAAGACACAAGCATATATAAGACAAGGTATGAGTAGTGGATGTAAGACACCAGCATATATAAGACAAGGTATGAGTAGTCGATGTAAGACACAAGCAAATATAAGACAAGGTATTAGTAGTGGATGTAAGACACAAGCATATATAAGACAAGGTATGAGTACTGGATGTAAGACACAAGCATATATAGGACAAGGTATGAGTAGTGGATGTAAGACACAAGCATATCTAAGACAAGGTATGAGTAGTGGATGTAAGACGCAAGCATGTATAAGACAAGATATGAGTAGTGAATGTAAGATGCAAGCATATATAAGACAAGGTATGAGTAGTGGATGTAAGATGCAAGCATATAAAAGACAAGGTATGAGTAGTGAATGTAAGACACAAGCATATATAAGACAAGGTATGAGTAGTGGATGTAAGACACAAAGCACATATAAGACAAGGTATGAGTAGTGGATGTAAGACAGAAGCATATATAAGACAAGGTATGAGTAGTGGATGTAAGACAGAAGAATATATAAGACAAGGTATGACTAGTGGATGTAAGACACAAGCATATATAAGACAAGGTATGAGTAGTGGATGTAAGACACAAGCATATATAGGACAAGGTATGAGTAGTGGATGTAAGACACAAAGCATATATAAGACAAGGTATGAGTAGTGGATGTAAGACAGAAGCATATATAAGACAAGGTATGAGTAGTGGATGTAAGACAGAAGCATATATAAGACAAGGTATGAGTAGTGGATGTAAGACACAAACATATATAAGACAAGGTATGAGTAGTGGATGTAAGACGCAAGCATATATAAGACAAGGTATGAGTAGTGGATGTAAGACACAAAGCATATATAAGACAAGGTATGAGTAGTGGATGGAAGACACAAGCATACATAAGACAAGGTATGAGTAGTGGATGTAAGATGCAAGCATATAAAAGACAAGGTATGAGTAGTGAATGTAAGACACAAGCATATATAAGACAAGGTATGAGTAGTGGATGTAAGACGCAAGCATATATAAGAAGAGGTATGAGTAGTGGATGGAAGACACAAGCACATTTAAGACAAGGTATGAGTAGTGGATGTAAGACACAAGCATGTATAAGACATGGTATGGGTAGTGGATGTAAGACACAAGCATATATAAGACAAGGTATGAGTAGTGGATGTAAGATGCAAGCATATATAAGACAAGGTATTAGTAGTGGATGTAAGACACCAGCATATATAAGACAAGGTATGAGTAGTCGATGTAAGACACAAGCAAATATAAGACAAGGTATTAGTAGTGGATGTAAGACACAAGCATATATAAGACAAGGTATGAGTAGTGGATGTAAGACACAAGCATATATAGGACAAGGTATGAGTAGTGGATGTAAGACGCAAGCATGTATAAGACAAGGTATGAGTAGTGAATGTAAGATGCAAGCATATATAAGACAAGGTATGAGTAGTGGATGTAAGACACAAGCATATATAGGACAAGGTATGAGTAGTGGATGTAAGACAGAAGAATATATAAGACAAGGTATGACTAGTGGATGTAAGACACAAGCATATATAAGACAAGGTATGAGTAGTGGATGTAAGACACAAGCATATATAAGACAAGGTATGAGTAGTGGATGTAAGACACAAAGCACATATAAGACAAGGTATGAGTAGTGGATGTAAGACAGAAGCATATATAAGACAAGGTATGAGTAGTGGATGTAAGACAGAAGAATATATAAGACAAGGTATGACTAGTGGATGTAAGACACAAGCATATATAAGACAAGGTATGAGTAGTGGATGTAAGACACAAGCATATATAGGACAAGGTATGAGTAGTGGATGTAAGACACACAGCATATATAAGACAAGGTATGAGTAGTGGATGTAAGACAGAAGCATATATAGGACAAGGTATGAGTAGTGGATGTAAGACACAAAGCATATATAAGACAAGGTATGAGTAGTGGATGTAAGACAGAAGCATATATAAGACAAGGTATGAGTAGTGGATGTAAGACAGAAGCATATATAAGACAAGGTATGAGTAGTGGATGTAAGACACAAACATATATAAGACAAGGTATGAGTAGTGGATGTAAGACGCAAGCATATATAAGACAAGGTATGAGTAGTGGATGTAAGACACAAAGCATATATAAGACAAGGTATGAGTAGTGGATGGAAGACACAAGCATACATAAGACAAGGTATGAGTAGTGGATGTAAGATGCAAGCATATAAAAGACAAGGTATGAGTAGTGAATGTAAGACACAAGCATATATAAGACAAGGTATGAGTAGTGGATGTAAGA
The DNA here is from genome assembly GCA_027410445.1 of Discoglossus pictus. Lineage (NCBI taxonomy): Eukaryota > Metazoa > Chordata > Amphibia > Anura > Alytidae > Discoglossus > Discoglossus pictus. The sequence goes on from CM050163.1 coordinate 561,844,282, forward strand.
CGCAAGCATATATAAGAAGAGGTATGAGTAGTGGATGGAAGACACAAGCACATTTAAGACAAGGTATGAGTAGTGGATGTAAGACACAAGCATGTATAAGACATGGTATGGGTAGTGGATGTAAGACACAAGCATATATAAGACAAGGTATGAGTAGTGGATGTAAGATGCAAGCATATATAAGACAAGGTATTAGTAGTGGATGTAAGACACCAGCATATATAAGACAAGGTATGAGTAGTCGATGTAAGACACAAGCAAATATAAGACAAGGTATTAGTAGTGGATGTAAGACACAAGCATATATAAGACAAGGTATGAGTAGTGGATGTAAGACACAAGCATATATAGGACAAGGTATGAGTAGTGGATGTAAGACGCAAGCATGTATAAGACAAGGTATGAGTAGTGAATGTAAGATGCAAGCATATATAAGACAAGGTATGAGTAGTGGATGTAAGACACAAGCATATATAGGACAAGGTATGAGTAGTGGATGTAAGACAGAAGAATATATAAGACAAGGTATGACTAGTGGATGTAAGACACAAGCATATATAAGACAAGGTATGAGTAGTGGATGTAAGACACAAGCATATATAGGACAAGGTATGAGTAGTGGATGTAAGACAGAAGCATATATAAGACAAGGTATGAGTAGTGGATGTAAGACAGAAGCATATATAAGACAAGGTATGAGTAGTGGATGTAAGACAGAAGCATATATAAGACAAGGTATGAGTAGTGGATGTAAGACAGAAGCATATATAAGACAAGGTATGAGTAGTGGATGTAAGACACAAACATATATAAGACAAGGTATGAGTAGTGGATGTAAGACGCAAGCATATATAAGACAAGGTATGAGTAGTGGATGTAAGACACAAAGCATATATAAGACAAGGTATGAGTAGTGGATGGAAGACACAAGCATACATAAGACAAGGTATGAGTAGTGGATGTAAGATGCAAGCATATAAAAGACAAGGTATGAGTAGTGAATGTAAGACACAAGCATATATAAGACAAGGTATGAGTAGTAGATGGAAGACACAAGCATATCTAAGACAAGGTATGAGTAGTGGATGTAAGACGCAAGCATATATAAGACAAGGTATGAGTAGTGGATGGAAGACACAAGCACATTTAAGACAAGGTATGAGTAGTGGATGTAAGACACAAGCATGTATAAGACATGGTATGGGTAGTGGATGTAAGACACAAGCATATATAAGACAAGGTATGAGTAGTGGATGTAAGACACAAGCATATATAAGACAAGGTATTAGTAGTGGATGTAAGACACAAACATATATAGGACAAGGTATGAGTAGTGAATGTAAGACAGAAGCATATATAAGACAAGGTATGAGTAGTGGATGGAAGACACAAGCACATTTAAGACAAGGTATGAGTAGTGGATGTAAGACACAAGCATGTATAAGACATGGTATGGGTAGTGGATGTAAGACACAAGCATATATAAGACAAGGTATGAGTAGTGGATGGAAGACACAAGCACATTTAAGACAAGGTATGAGTAGTGGATGTAAGACACAAGCATGTATAAGACATGGTATGGGTAGTGGATGTAAGACACAAGCATATATAAGACAAGGTATGAGTAGTGGATGTAAGACACAAGCATATATAAGACAAGGTATTAGTAGTGGATGTAAGACACAAGCATATATAAGACAAGGTATTAGTAGTGGATGTAAGACTCAAACATATAAAAGACAAGGTATGAGTAGTGGATGTAAGACACAAACATATATAGGACAAGGTATGAGTAGTGGATGTAAGACGCAAAGCATATCTAAGGCAAGGTATGAGTAGTGGATGTAAGACACAAGCATATCTAAGACAAGGTATGAGTAGTGGATGTAAGACACAAGCATACATAAGATAAGGTATTAGTAGTGGATGTAAGACACAAAGCATATATAAGACAAGGTATGAGTAGTGGATGTAAGACACAAGCAAATATAAGACAAGGTATGAGTAGTGGATGTAAGACACAAACATATAAAAGACAAGGTATGAGTAGTGGATGTAAGACACAAACATATAAAAGACAAGGTATGAGTAGTGGATGTAAGACACAAACATATAAAAGACAAGGTATGAGTAGTGGATGTAAGACGCAAGCATATAAAAGACAAGGTATGAGTAGTGGATGTAAGACGCAAGCATATAAAAGACAAGGTATTAGTAGTGGATGTAAGACACAAAGCATATCTAAGGCAAGGTATGAGTAGTGGATGTAAGACACAAGCATATCTAAGACAAGGTATGAGTAGTGGATGTAAGACACAAGCATATATAAGACAAGGTATTAGTAGTGGATGTAAGACACAAAGCATATATAAGATAAGGTATGAGTAGTGGATGTAAGACACAAGCATATATAATACAAGGTATTAGTAGTGGATGTAAGACACAAAGCATATATAAGACAAGGTATGAGTAGTGAATGTAAGACGCAAGCATATATAAGACAAGGTATGAGTAGTGGATGGAAGACACAAGCATATATAAGACAAGGGATGAGTAGTGGATGTAAGACACAAGCATATATAAGACAAGGTATGAGTAGTGGATGTAAGACACAAGCATATATAAGACAAGGTATGAGTAGTGGATGTAAGACACAAGCATATATAAGACAAGGTATGAGTAGTGGATGTAAGACACAAGCATATCTAAGACAAGGTATGAGTAGTGAATGTAAGACACAAGCACATTTAAGACAAGGTATGAGTAGTGGATGTAAGACGCAAGCATATATAAGACAAGGTATGAGTAGTGGATGTAAGACACAAGCATATCTAAGACAAGGTATGAGTAGTGGATGTAAGACACAAAGCATATATAAGACAAGGTATGAGTAGTGGATGTAAGACACAAAGCATATCTAAGACAAGGTATGAGTAGTGGATGTAAGACACAAAGCATATCTAAGACAAGGTATGAGTAGTGAATGTAAGACACAAGCACATTTAAGACAAGGTATGAGTAGTGGATGTAAGACGCAAGCATATATAAGACAAGGTATGATTAGTGGATGTAAGACACAAGCATATCTAAGACAAGGTATGAGTAGTGGATGTAAGACGCAAGCATATCTAAGACAAGGTATGAGTAGTGGATGTAAGACGCAAGCATATCTAAGACAAGGTATGAGTAGTGGATGTAAGACGCAAGCATATCTAAGACAAGGTATGAGTAGTGGATGTAAGACACAAGCACTGCAGTTAGGTGGTGATGGTATAGTAATATATGGTTTTAATGTAACACAAACTTTTTACATATTGTGTAAGGAATCCAATAAAGAAATCTGCACAATATATTATACTAGCGACTTGCTGGCAATGCTGTTTGCCTCCCAATGTGAGCAACTACGGCGCTCACCGCGAGCCTCTCCCCCTGTCTACTTCCTCCCTTGTGTCTCTTCCCACCCTCTCCCTCCCCTGTGTCTCTTCCCACCCTCTCCCTCCCTTGTGTCTCTTCCCACCCTCTCCCTCCCTTTTGTCTCTTCCCACCCTCTCCCTCCCCTGTGTCTCTTCCCCCCTCCCCTGCATCTTACTCCCCCCTCCCCTATGTCTCCCCTGTGTCTCTTCCCCTCCTCTCCCTCCCTGTATCTCCTCCCCCCCCCTACTCCCTCACCTGTGCCCTAATATTGCCACCGCACATTATAACTTGACTCTAACTTCCACCCTTGATACCCTTGCTCCCATAACCACATGCAGATGCCCTCGCTCTCGCTTACAAGCATGGCGCGGTACAGAAACACGTTAACTTAAAATGTTTGTTTTTTATATCCATGTCTAGCACAGCTAGGTGCTATGTGTCTGTTTCCCCCCACTCCCTTCCATGTGTCCCTTCCTCTCCCTGCCCTGTTTTATTTTTTTCACCTTCGGCACTCATCGCGAGCCTCTCCTCACTCTCTGACCCCTGTGTCTGTTCCCCCTCCCCCTTCCATGTGTCCCTTCCTCTCCCTGCCCTGTTTTATTTTTTTCACCTTCGGCACTCATCGCTAGCCTCTCCTCACTCTCTGACCCCTGTGTCTGTTTCCCCCCACTCCCTTCCATGTGTCCCTTCCTCTCCCTGCCCTGTTTTATTTTTTTCACCTTCGGCGCTCATTGCAAGTATTTATTCAACATTTTAAGTTACAGAAGCATTCGAGATTAGAAACTCAAACTGTGGGGTCTATAGATGTATCTTAGGGAGCGGAGCTTTCTTTTTAATTACTAATCCCTTCAAACAATACCAATGGAAGCCCTCTTGCTGGCGTCTTACTGGAGTCTTGCTGGCGTCTTGCTGGCGTCTTACAGGAGTCTTTTTGATCATGTGGCAAACAATGTTTTACTTGTAACTGTAACAAGATAGTGATGGTTATTTTTAGATAATACAGATCAAAGTATCACTAAGGTTTATTAGCCAATACAAGGCTTGGTAGATATATTGCGCCCTGGGGAAATGGTGCCACAGCAAAACATTATTAGAAAAGGCAGAATCAGCAGCGACCTTCAGGATACCAAATAAATCATCAGGAAAAGAGCAGAGGGGAAATGCAAAGGGTTAAGGGCCTGGAGTTTGTAACAAAATTACTATGGGATCAAAGGACCTGAAATGCCCAAGTTCCACATTTATTTGAAAGGGTTTTTTACATGAAAAATAGATGTTGTAAAGATTTAGGAATGAGCGTATTCATTTGTGTTTATGTCAGTGTCAGGACCTCCGCTTGGAACATGTCATGGCACCGGCTGAGTCACTGGACGCTATTGAAATGCATTATTTAATATATATAAATATATTTATAAATGTATATTATTTGTTGTTTCTTTATGTAGTGAGGTAGCTGTGATTGTCCAGTAACCTTGTTAAATAATCAGAGTATTGAAGTATATGGTGATACCTTTTTAAATGAATATGTTTGTCCAATAAAAAAGGTATCACTATATACTGCAATACTCTGATTACTCAACTATATATATATATATATATATACTGCCAAAAGTCAATCTGCATAACTATTCACCCCCATAAAGTCAATACTTTGTAGCGCCACCTTTTGTGGCAATCACAGTTCCAATTCGCTTTGGATAAGTCTCTATGAGCTTGCCACATCTTACCACTGGGATTTTTGCACATTCCTCCTTGCAAAACTGCTCCAGCTCCTTCAAGTTGGATGGTTTGCGCTTGTGAACAGCAATCTTTATGTCTGACCACAGATTTTCTATTGGATTGAGGTCTGGGCTGTGACTCGGCCATTCCAACACATTTACATGTTTTTCCTTAAACCACTCAAGTGTTTCTTTAGCCGTGTGTTTGGGGTCATTGTCCTGCTGGAAGGTGAACCTCCGCCCTAGCCTCAAATCACGCACAGAGTGGTACAGGTTTTGCTCAGAATATCCCTGTATTTAGCACCATCCATCTTTCCCTCAACTCTGACCAGTTTCCCAGTCCCATCCCCACAGCATGATGCTGGCACCGCCATGTTTCACTGTGGGATGGTGCTCTTTGGGTGATGTGATGTGTTGGGTTTGCGCCAGACATAGCATTTTCATTGATGGCCAAAAAGTTCAATTTTAGTCTCATCAGACCAGAGCACCTTCCGCCATACATTTTGGGAGTCTCCCACATGCCTTTTCACAAACTCAAAATGTGCCATTTAGTTTTTTGCTGAAAGTAATGGCTTTCTTCTGGCCACTCTGCCATAAAGCCCAACTCTATGGAGCGTACGGCTTATTGTCGTCCTATGTACAGATACTCCAGTCTCTGCTGTGGATCTCTGCAGCTCCTCCAGGGTTACCTTAGGTCTCTGTGCTGCCTCTCTGATTAATGCCCTCCTTGCCCGGTCCATGAGTTTATGTGGGCGTCCGTCTCTTGGCAGGTTTGCTGTTGTGCCATGTTCTTTCCATTTGGTTATGATAGATTTGATGGTGCTCCTGGGGATCATCAAAGATTTGGATATTTTTTCATAACCTAACCCTGACTTGTATTTCTCAACAACATTGTCCCTTGCATGTTTGGAGAGTTCCTTGGTCTTCATGGTTTTTGGTTAGAGGTGCCTCTTGCTTAGGTGTTGCAGCCTCTGGGGCCTTTCAAAAAAGCTGTGTATATGTAATGACAGATCATGTGACACTTAGATTGCACACAGGTGGACATCATTTCACTAATTATGTGACTTCTGAAGGTAATCGGTTGCACCAGAGCTTTTTATGGACTTCATAACAAAGGGAGTGAATACATACGCACATGAAAATGTTCTGTTTTCTATTTCTAAAAAATAGTTTTATGTATATATTTATCTCATTTCACTTCACCAACTTAGACTATTGTGTTCTGATCCATCACATAAAATTCAGATTAACAAAACATTGAACTTAAGGCTGTAATGTTACAAAATAGGTAAAAAGTCGAGGGGGTGAATACTTTTGCAAGGCAATGTAGTTTCAAAGTAACCATGTCTCAGCAGCATTTTGCAAAATGTTAATGAGCGATGGTTACTAATTTTTTAGGTTGAGACACAGCACAGAAAGTACAGCAGAGTCAGTGTCTTCATAAGCTGCTTAGGGTAGACCCATGCAGGGACTATTTGTTTCATTTTAGGCATTAAAACAGAGTTTATAAGCACTTATTAATAAAATAAAGTACATAACAGTAAATAGATACACAGGGAAATGATATACATAGTAACACCCGGAAACTTCCATATAACTTTAACTTTAGCTGATACTGCTTTGTGTCATGGGAGATTCTATTTTGGGTTGCTAGTTCACCTGTAGCTTGAGGGGTAGGGCTATCTACTCAGCCTTACTCTATTGAATTCCACTGTCAAGGACTATATCATCTGATGATCTGTCAACAAAACTGAATAGAGATATTATCTGAAGTCTCAGTTCCTCTTATTCTTCTCAAGCTTCTAATCTTGTTAGAAACAAAAGCAAATGTCTGCTGCCATTAAAACAAAATTGAATACATCAATAAGCAATTTACGGCTGAATTTATATATTTTAAATTTTGTAAAAACTTTTTGCATGAGGAATGCTGGGATATTTTATAGTGCTAATAATGACACAAAGTATCATGTACAATATCATGTTGTGTCCGGACGATATCCCGTATCTGCTCCCCTCTGACATCACGTGTCTGGCGCAGATCTTTATATTCTTTATATCCAGTCATTTCTCTTCTCTAACCCCCCATAACATTTCAGGGACTTTATTTCCATTTACTGAGAACTGCTCCGTTTCATTCTCTTGTGTTACAGATATATCTTCTGTTCTCTTCCTCAATACAGTATTGTATAAACTCAGTTAATAAAACCATGTTAGTCCTTGTTATTACAGTTCTGAGGCCTCTGTCCTTGTGCTGGATGTATATGTCAGACTCCCTATGGATGTATATGTCAGGCTCCCTATGGATATATATGTCAGGCTCACTATGGATGTATATGTCAGGCTCCCTATGGATGTATATGTCAGGCTCCCTCTGGATGTGTATGTCAGACTCCCTATGGATGTATATGTCAGACTCCCTATGGATGTATATGTCAGGCTCCCTCTGGATGTATATGTCAGACTCCCTATGGATGTATATGTCAGGCTCCCTATGGATGTGTATGTCAGACTCCCTATGGATGTATATGTCATGCTCCCTATGGATGTATATACCAGGCTCCCTATGGATGTATATGTCAGGCTCCCTATGGATGTGTATGTCAGGCTCCCTATGGATGTATATGTCAGGCTCCCTCTGCATGTATATGTCAGGCTCTCTCTGGATGTATATGTCAGGCTCCCTATGGATGTATATGTCAGGCTCTCTCTGGATGTATATGTAAGGCTCCCTATGGATGTATATGTCAGGCTCTCTCTGGATGTATATGTCAGGCTCCTTATGGATGTATATGTCAGGCTCCCTATGGATGTGTATGTCATGCTCCCTATGGATGTATATGTCAGGCTCCCTCTGGATGTATATGTCAGGCTCCCTATGGATGTATATGTCAGGCTCCCTATGGATGTATATGTCAGGCTCCCTATGGATGTGTATGTCAGGCTCCCTATGGATGTATATGTCAGGCTCCCTATGGATGTATATGTCAGACTCCCTATGAATGTGTATGTCAGGCTCCCTATGGATGTATATGTCAGGCTCCCTATGGATGTATATGTCAGACTCCCTATGGATGTATATGTCAGACTCCCTATGGATGTATATGTCAGGCTCCCTATGGATGTGTATGTCAGGCACCCTATGTATGTATATGTCAGGCTCCCTATGGATGTATATGTCAGGCTCCCTCTGCATGTATATGTCAGGCTCTCTCTGGATGTATATGTCAGGCTCCCTATGGATGTATATGTCAGGCTCTCTCTGGATGTATATGTAAGGCTCCCTATGGATGTATATGTCAGGCTCTCTCTGGATGTATATGTCAGGCTCCTTATGGATGTATATGTCAGGCTCCCTATGGATGTGTATGTCATGCTCCCTATGGATGTATATGTCAGGCTCCCTCTGGATGTATATGTCAGGCTCCCTATGGATGTATATGTCAGGCTCCCTATGGATGTATATGTCAGGCTCCCTATGGATGTGTATGTCAGGCTCCCTATGGATGTATATGTCAGGCTCCCTATGGATGTATATGTCAGACTCCCTATGAATGTGTATGTCAGGCTCCCTATGGATGTATATGTCAGGCTCCCTATGGATGTATATGTCAGACTCCCTATGGATGTATATGTCAGACTCCCTATGGATGTATATGTCAGGCTCCCTATGGATGTGTATGTCAGGCACCCTATGTATGTGTATGTCAGACTCCCTATGGATGTATATGTCGTGCTCCCTCTGGATGTATATGTCAGGCTCCCTATGGATGTACTGTATATGCCAGGCTCCCTATGGATGTGTATGTCAGGCTCCCTATGGATGTACTGTATATGCCAGGCTCCCTATGGATGTATATGTCAGGCTCCCTATGAATGTGTATGTCAGGCTCCCTATGCATGTATATGTCAGACTCCCTATGGATGTATATGTCAGACTCCCTATGGATGTGTATGTCAGGCACCCTATGTATGTGTATGTCAGACTCCCTATGGATGTATATGTCAGGCTCCCTCTGGATGTATATGTCAGACTCCCTATGGATGTATATGTCAGACTCCCTATGGATGTGTATGTCAGGCACCCTATGTATGTGTATGTCAGACTCCCTATGGATGTATATGTCAGGCTCCCTCTGGATGTATATGTCAGGCTCCCTATGGATGTATATGTCAGACTCCCTATGGATGTGTATGTCAGGCACCCTATGTATGTGTATGTCAGATTCCCTCTGGATGTATATGTCAGACTGCCTATGGATGTATATGTCAGGCTCCCTATGGATGTATATGTCAGGCTCCCTATGGATGTATATGTCAGGCACCCTATTTATGTGTATGTCAGGCTCCCTATGGATGTATATGTCAGGCACCCTATGTATGTGTATGTCAGGCTCCCTATGGATGTATATGTCAGGCACCCTATGGATGTATATGTCAGGCTCCCTCTGGATGTATATGTCAGGCTCCCTATGGATGTACTGTATATGCCAGGCTCCCTATGGATGTGTATGTCAGGCTCCCTATGGATGTACTGTATATGCCAGGCTCCCTATGGATGTATATGTCAGGCTCCCTATGGATGTGTATGTCAGGCTCCCTATGGATGTATATGTCAGACTCCCTATGGATGTATATGTCAGACTCCCTATGGATGTATATGCCAGGCTCCCTATGGATGTATATGTCAGGCTCCCTCTGGATGTATATGCCAGGCTCCCTCTGTATGTGTATGTCAGACTCCCTATGGATGTATAGGTCAGGCTCCCTATGGATGTATATGTCAGGCTCCCTCTGGATGTATATGTCAGACTCCCTATGGATGTACTGTATATGCCAGGCTCCCTATGGATGTGTATGTCAGGCTCCCTATGGATGTATATGTCAGGCTCCCTATGGATGTGTATGTCAGGCTCCCTATGGATGTATATGTCAGGCTCCCTATGGATGTGTATGTCAGGCTCCCTATGGATGTATATGTCAGGCTCCCTCTGTATGTGTATGTCAGACTCCCTATGGATGTATAGGTCAGGCTCCCTATGGATGTATATGTCAGGCTCCCTCTGGATGTATATGTCAGACTCCCTATGGATGTACTGTATATGCCAGGCTCCCTATGGATGTGTATGTCAGGCTCCCTATGGATGTATATGTCAGGCTCTCTCTGGATGTATATGTAAGGCTCCCTATGGATGTATATGTCAGGCTCTCTCTGGATGTATATGTCAGGCTCCTTATGGATGTATATGTCAGGCTCCCTATGGATGTGTATGTCATGCTCCCTATGGATGTATATGTCAGGCTCCCTCTGGATGTATATGTCAGGCTCCCTATGGATGTATATGTCAGGCTCCCTATGGATGTATATGTCAGGCTCCCTATGGATGTATATGTCAGACTCCCTATGGATGTGTATGTCAGGCTCCCTATGGATGTATATGTCAGGCTCCCTATGGATGTATATGTCAGGCTCCCTATGGATGTATATGTCAGACTCCCTATGGATGTATATGTCAGACTCTCTATGGATGTATATGTCAGGCTCCCTATGGATGTGTATGTCAGGCACCCTATGTATGTGTATGTCAGACTCCCTATGGATGTATATGTCAGGCTCCCTATGGATGTATATGTCGTGCTCCCTCTGGATGTATATGTCAGGCTCCCTATGGATGTACTGTATATGCCAGGCTCCCTATGGATGTGTATGTCAGGCTCCCTATGGATGTACTGTATATGCCAGGCTCCCTATGGATGTATATGTCAGGCTCCCTATGGATGTGTATGTCAGGCTCCCTATGCATGTATATGTCAGACTCCCTATGGATGTATATGTCAGACTCCCTATGGATGTGTATGTCAGGCACCCTATGTATGTGTATGTCAGACTCCCTATGGATGTATATGTCAGGCTCCCTCTGGATGTATATGTCAGGCTCCCTATGAATGTATATGTCAGACTCCCTATGGATGTGTATGTCAGGCACCCTATGTATGTGTATGTCAGACTCCCTCTGGATGTATATGTCAGACTGCCTATGGATGTATATGTCAGGCTCCCTATGGATGTATATGTCAGGCTCCCTATGGATGTATATGTCAGGCACCCTATTTATGTGTATGTCAGGCTCCCTATGGATGTATATGTCAGGCACCCTATGTATGTGTATGTCAGGCTCCCTATGGATGTATATGTCAGGCACCCTATGGATGTATATGTCAGGCTCCCTCTGGATGTATATGTCAGGCTCCCTATGGATGTACTGTATATGCCAGGCTCCCTATGGATGTGTATGTCAGGCTCCCTATGGATGTACTGTATATGCCAGGCTCCCTATGGATGTATATGTCAGGCTCCCTATGGATGTGTATGTCAGGCTCCCTATGGATGTATATGTCAGACTCCCTATGGATGTATATGTCAGACTCCCTATGGATGTATATGTCAGGCTCCCTATGGATGTATATGTCAGGCTCCCTCTGGATGTATATGTCAGGCTCCCTCTGTATGTGTATGTCAGACTCCCTATGGATGTATAGGTCAGGCTCCCTATGGATGTATATGTCAGGCTCCCTCTGGATGTATATGTCAGACTCCCTATGGATGTACTGTATATGCCAGGCTCCCTATGTATGTGTATGTCAGGCTCCCTATGGATGTATATGTCAGGCTCCCTATGGATGTGTATGTCAGGCTCCCTATGGATGTATATGTCAGGCTCCCTATGGATGTGTATGTCAGGCTCCCTATGGATGTATATGTCAGGCTCCCTATGGATGTGTATGTCAGGCTCCCTATGGATGTATATGTCAGGCTCCCTCTGTATGTGTATGTCAGACTCCCTATGGATATATAGGTCAGGCTCCCTATGGATGTATATGTCAGGCTCCCTATGGATGTGTATGTCAGGCTCTCTATGGATGTATATGTCAGGCTCCCTCTGGATGTATATGTCAGGCTCCCTATGGATGTACTGTATATGCCAGGCTCCCTATGGATGTGTATGTCAGGCTCCCTCTGGATGTATATGTCAGGCTCCCTCTGGATGTATATGTCAGGCTCCCTATGGATGTATATGTCAGGCTCCCTATGGATGTATATGTCAGGCTCCCTATGGATGTATATGTCAGACTCCCTATGGATGTATATGTCAGGCTCCCTATGCATGTATATGTCAGGCTCCCTCTGTATGTGTATGTCAGACTCCCTATGGATGTATAGGTCAGGCTCCCTATGGATGTATATGTCAGGCTCCCTCTGGATGTATATGTCAGACTCCCTATGGATGTACTGTATATGCCAGGCTCCCTATGGATGTGTATGTCAGGCTCCCTATGGATGTATATGTCAGGCTCCCTATGGATGTGTATGTCAGGCTCCCTATGGATGTATATGTCAGGCTCCCTATGGATGTGTATGTCAGGCTCCCTATGGATGTATATGTCAGGCTCCCTCTGTATGTGTATGTCAGACTCCCTATGGATGTATAGGTCAGGCTCCCTATGGATGTATATGTCAGGCTCCCTCTGGATGTATATGTCAGACTCCCTATGGATGTACTGTATATGCCAGGCTCCCTATGGATGTGTATGTCAGGCTCCCTATGGATGTATATGTCAGGCTCTCTCTGGATGTATATGTAAGGCTCCCTATGGATGTATATGTCAGGCTCTCTCTGGATGTATATGTCAGGCTCCTTATGGATGTATATGTCAGGCTCCCTATGGATGTGTATGTCATGCTCCCTATGGATGTATATGTCAGGCTCCCTCTGGATGTATATGTCAGGCTCCCTATGGATGTATATGTCAGGCTCCCTATGGATGTATATGTCAGGCTCCCTATGGATGTATATGTCAGACTCCCTATGGATGTGTATGTCAGGCTCCCTATGGATGTATATGTCAGGCTCCCTATGGATGTATATGTCAGGCTCCCTATGGATGTATATGTCAGACTCCCTATGGATGTATATGTCAGACTCTCTATGGATGTATATGTCAGGCTCCCTATGGATGTGTATGTCAGGCACCCTATGTATGTGTATGTCAGACTCCCTATGGATGTATATGTCAGGCTCCCTATGGATGTATATGTCGTGCTCCCTCTGGATGTATATGTCAGGCTCCCTATGGATGTACTGTATATGCCAGGCTCCCTATGGATGTGTATGTCAGGCTCCCTATGGATGTACTGTATATGCCAGGCTCCCTATGGATGTATATGTCAGGCTCCCTATGGATGTGTATGTCAGGCTCCCTATGGATGTATATGTCAGACTCCCTATGGATGTATATGTCAGACTCCCTATGGATGTGTATGTCAGGCACCCTATGTATGTGTATGTCAGACTCCCTATGGATGTATATGTCAGGCTCCCTCTGGATGTATATGTCAGGCTCCCTATGAATGTATATGTCAGACTCCCTATGGATGTGTATGTCAGGCACCCTATGTATGTGTATGTCAGACTCCCTCTGGATGTATATGTCAGACTGCCTATGGATGTATATGTCAGGCTCCCTATGGATGTATATGTCAGGCTCCCTATGGATGTATATGTCAGGCACCCTATTTATGTGTATGTCAGGCTCCCTATGGATGTATATGTCAGGCACCCTATGTATGTGTATGTCAGGCTCCCTATGGATGTATATGTCAGGCACCCTATGGATGTATATGTCAGGCTCCCTCTGGATGTATATGTCAGGCTCCCTATGGATGTACTGTA